>JASVEL010007076.1:0-136142 GCA_032618575.1 Nicotiana noctiflora | reverse complement strand
AACACCATACTAAACATCAAAATCTCCATTTACTCACGGATTCAAGCCTAAGTTTCTTCAAAACTTTCAAAACTAACATTCGATCCAAAACCCGATCAAACGATGTCCGAATGACCTGAAAATTTGCGGACATATCCAAAATCACATAACGAAGCTACAGAAATTGTCGGAATTCCATTCCGACCCCGGATCAAAATATCACCTACCATCCGGTTTTCGCCAAAATTCAACATTCGCCAATTCAAGCTTAAAACTACACCGGACCTCCGAATTCAATTCCGATTGTTCTCCTAAGTCATAAATGATCCCCCGGAACTAGTCGAATCATCAGAATTCGGTTCCGAGCACTCTAACTCAATAGTCAACTCTTGGTTGACTTTTCACATTCAAGCTTTCTTCAAACATGCTATTTGTTTCATTTTCAATCCAAATCACTCCTAACTCACCCGATATACTCTAATACTATTTTAAAAACATAATATATGTAAATTCAAGGTAACGGGGTGGTAATTCCCGTAACGACGGGCCGGGTCGTTACACTGAGCCCTCGACTCAAAAGAATCAACAAAGTTCAACTACGTTTGAACTATCACTCAGGCCACAAGCCTTCGCCATATCAATTCAACGGCAGTTGAAGTAATACTCGGGCTGTGAGCCCTCGACTCAAAAGAATCAACAAAGTTCAACTACGTTTGAATTGGGACTCAGGCCACAAGCCTTCGCCATATTAATTCAACGACAGTTGAAGTAATACTCGGGCTATGAGCCCTCGACTCGAAAGAATCAACAAAGTTCAACTACGGTGGAACTGGGACTCAGTCCACGAGCCTTCGCCACATTAATTCAACGTCAGTTGAAGTAATATTCGGGCTATGAGCCCTCGACCCGGAACAATCAATGACCGTACTGAGGGAAAACATAAATGGGCGAGCAATAATGAAACAACGGAAAAAGGGGGAATCCCCCCTCAATTAAAAAAGACGGACGCGGGCCATACCTGTCCGCCCCAGTATAAATATTGTCCAAAACAAACCACAACAATAAATAAAAAAAGGAAAGAAAAATAGACACACGCGGCAACAACCGACAAAGGAATCATCAACTAATCATCAATCACTGGGGATTACTAGTACCACCGTCCGCGCCAGTCCCACCGCCGACTGCCCGCGCCGCTCCACCAGTAGTTTCACCTTCGCCGGCACCTGCGTTTCCCATGTCGTTCCCAGCTCCAGCCAAATTCCCACCAAGGACATCATCAATACCGGGTGTTGTAGCATCAAAACCACATTCCTCGCGAGCTTCCCGTTCCCACGGGAGCGCCCCCTCGAAGATTGCTTCAGAGATAATACCAGCTTCGAATAGATGATTATATATATGCATAAACCCAAGCTTCGCGAGGGCTACCGATAAATGCAGACTGTTCCTAAATGCGCCGGTTTTCCTCCTCTAGGAGTGCAATTTGCCCTGCGACATCCTGAGCGTTCTTCTCCAGAACCCTGATCTGCTCTTTAAGGCCGCTCTCCCTGAAAGCGGCGGCGGCCCTCACCAACGACAATTGGGAATTGTTGGCACGGATGACCCCTTCGATCTCGTCCGCCCGGGCGGAAGCTTCGGCCAGCTTACGCTTCAGGTCAGCTACTTCCCCCTCTAGCGCGGCGACCTTCCCGCTCCACTCCGAAGTGGCCTCCGTCGCCCTTGTCAGACATAAGCGGTCATTCTCCAATGACGCCCTCCGTCCAGCCTCAAGCTCGTCGCTCATCTGACGCAGCCGATCTTCCAAAGCCTCGACACGACCGAGTGCCTGGCTCCTCTACATCTAATAAAAAATCAAAGATTTCATGAGCGCACTAAACACATTGATATCAGATTTCATTTCCTTCGAGATGTTGTTGAAGAGGGAACTATCAAGTTCGTGAAGTTTATCACAGACGATAATGCTGCAGATTTGTTGACCAAGATAGTCCCGCTCGCCAAGTTTGCACACTGCAAAGACTTGGCAGTGGTGAGTATCAACTGATGCAACTCCGAAGAGAATAGTTGTTAGGTGGAGGTGGTATGTTCAACCATGGTTTGATTCTTCTTGTTTCTTACAACGGGATTGCCTAGTAAGCTTAGAAGTTTTGGCCAGAGTTGTTCACACGCATCGCTCGAAACGCAAACCAAGAAGGAGATTAAAAATATTGGTTTATGTTTAGTCAACAATGGCATGCTGAAAATGTTTGTTTAGGTTTAGTCAACAATGCCATGCCAATTGGAAGAGTTGGTGGAAAGAGTTGGCATGAATGCTAGGAGGAAGCTTCCTCCTTTGATGTCACCCATGACATCAGGAGGAGGTAGTTTGATTTCACCAATGACATCAAGAGGAGGTCCTTACCCTTATAAATAGATGCACTTTTTCATTTGTGTAAATCATCCCAAAAACAATACAACATATTGTAGTGAGTAGAGAGTTAAGAGAGAAATTAAATCTGCCCTTCCTTTGTAAATAATAGAAGGCAAATTATTCTCTGGTGGACGTAGGATTATTTTGATCTGAACCACGTTAAATCTTGTGTTCTTTCTTTTACTGTGACGACCCGGCCCGTCGTCACGGGAATTACCACCCCGTTATATTGTAAATGCATGTTTTATGATTTTATATCAGTGTTAGAGTCTATCGGGTGAGTTAGGAGTGATTGGGATTGGTAATGAGGCATATAGCCTTTGTGAAAGAAACTTGAATAAGGAAAGTCAACCCGGAGTTGACTATTTAGCTATAGGGCTCGGAATCGGATTCTGATGATTCGGTTAGTTCCGGGAGGTGATTTGTGACTTAGGGGAACAATCGGAATTGAATTTGGAGGCCCGGTGTAGAAATAGGCTTGAATTGGCTAAGGTTGAATTTTGGCTAAATCCGAACGGTAGGTGAGATTTTGATCCGGGGGTTGGAATGGAATTCCGACAGTTGCAGTAGCTCCGTTAGGTGATTTTGGATGTGCCTGCAAAATTTCAGGTCATTCGGACGTCGTTTAGTCGGGTTTTTGATCGAATGTGTAATTCAGAATGTTTTAAGGAATTTAGGCTTGAATTCGTGTGTAATTGATGATTTTTAATGTTTAGGATGGTGTTTTTATGATTGGAACAAGTTCGTATCGTGTTTTGGAGTATGTTGGTGGTTTTCGTTGGGGTCCCGGGGGCCTCGGGGTGTTTTCGGATGGTTAATCGGAAGAAAATCATGGAAATTGCAGGTTGGGATTCTGTTTCTGTTGTTTCCGCTCCTGCGGAATTTTGGACGCAGGAGCGAGTCCGCAGAAGCGGACGAGGGGCGCAGGAGCGGTTGGTTACGCAGAAACGGAAGTCTTTCCGCTGAAGCGGCATCGCTGGTGCGAGCCACTGATCGCAGAAGCGGACGAGAAGAGAAATGAGAAGGTCCGCAGAAGCGGACATTTGACCGCCTGGGCGAGTCCGCAGAAGCGGACTATGGTGCGCAGAAGCGGATGTTTCCGCAGAAGCAGGCCCGCTTAAGCGGCCCTTTGCTCGCAGAAGCGGAATTGGCCGGCTAGGCCTGGAACCGCTGAAGCGACCCTTTGGTCGCGGATACGGACTCGTAGGAGCGGAATTTTATCCGCAGAAGCGAAAATCGCTGTAAGTTAAGTGTATCAGAAGTTAGAAAAATTTCAGATCATTTCACACATTTGGGTCTCGGCTTTAGAGGCGATTTGGGCGATTTTTGAAGAGAAATCCAAGGGAAATCATCAGGTAATCAACTATGGACTTAAACTATGATTAGTATTGGTAATATTATGCAATTATATCATGAAAATGGAGGAATTTTGGGTAATTTATGGAGGATTTAGCCCTAGGCTTGAACTTTAGAAAATCAAGATTTTGAATGGGCAAATGGAGTCCGAATTTGGTAAAATTGATATGCTTAGACTCGTATTGAGGTGAGGGTTCCGAATATGTAACTTTCGTAATTTTTCGAGAAGCGTACCGAAAGTCGAGTTTTGACAACTTTGGGAATTTTGATGTAAATTGGGTTATATTGATTGGGTGTTGTCCCATTGGCCTAATTTGTTGTGTTTCTTCTGTATTTGATCAGATTCTACACGTGCGGAGCTTGATTCTCGTGGCAAGGGCATTGCGGAATAGTCGTCGCGTCGTATTGAGGTGAGTAATAGATGTGGGTGATGACCAGCGGGTTCGAAACCCCGGTATACCACTTTGTGACGCTGTATAGCGGCGAGACACGCACACTCTTGAGAGTGCGGGGTCGATCATGAACTGGAGACTATATATATTAGTCCGACCTGTTGATATTGTATTATTGGCTATTCTCGAGCCGTCGAACCTCCTTCTCGGATGGTTGCATATATATATATTGTGATAATGGCCACTCTTGAGTCGAGGAACCCCCTTCTTGGGCGGTTGAGTATACATGTGGGCCGTGAGCCAGTTATTGGATCCCGCGAGGATCGTTATCATTGTCTTATCATATAGACATGCTAGTTTACTACTAGTCCGCAGCTATTTCTGTTATTATGCTAATTCCAATCTCTGGAACTTGATATTATTGTTTTCCAACTGAAAAATGATAAAAAGAGTTTTCAAAAACTACTTTTGAGCCTGCGAGGCTGTATCTGCATATTAGCTGACTAGTAGTGGATCGGGCTGCACGCCGCAGCGAGATATATGTTGGATCGGACTGCACGCCGCAGGAATATCTCTATGAGATGTGCTTGGGCTGTAGGAGCCCCTCCGGAGTCCGAACCCCCACAGTGAGCACGGGTACCCAAAATTGGAGTCGGGCTACGCGTCGTAGCGGTCATATCATGCATTGCATTGCATTTAGCTACATCTGCTAGCTGTTATGCTATTTATTGGTATTTGTTGGTACAGGTACGGTGAAGATTGATTCTATGACAGGGTAGCTGATTATAGCTTTACATAGTGCTTTATTGCGGATTTCTTATCTGCGCTGTCTTACCCTTGTTTATTACCACTGAGTCCGGCAGTACTCATTTTACTCCCTGCACCTTGTGTGCAGATCCAGGTACCTCTCAGCAGTGATCCAGTAGCTGTGCGAGGCGACATCTGTGGGATATACGAGGTAGCTGCAGAGTCCGCAGGACCCGATATTCCTTCTTACTGTCTTGGTTTTTGTATTGACTTTTCTTTCCGCACTTGGTATCTTGTAAACCTTTATACACTCATGTTCAGTAGAGGCTCATGACTCTTGACCCTTGGTCTATGGGAGTTGATGTATTATGGGACTTGGTTCCCCGTTTTCGTTACATGTATCGTTGTTATTTCTTGAATTAATTTGCTTAAATGGGTTAAAGAGAGCTTCTAGCTCCGTGGTTGATATGGATTGGTCAGGCTGGCTTAGCAATGTGCTGGGCGCCATCACGACCGGATTTGGGGTCGTGACAAGTTGGTATCAAAGCCTAGGTTTACTAGGCCTCGTGAGTCTTGAGCCGGTTAGTAGAGTCTTGTGGATCGGTACGGGGACGCCTGTACTTATCCTCGGGAGGCTGCGAACCTTTAGTAAAACTTTACTTTTCTTGAACTCTGTCGTGCGATCTTGTTGTTATGAGAACTGAACTTCTATATTCTATTCTCTCGCAGATGGCGAGAACGCGAGCATCGGGACGAGGTGGACGACCTCCATTGCCACCTGTTAGAGGTCGTGGGCGCGGTCGTGCTAGAGGTAGAGGTAGGGTAGCTGAGGCAGTGCCAGCTGACCCGCCCGTTGTACCAGTTCAGGAGCAGCCCCCAGTGGTTGATACTCCAGCAGCCCCAGTTCAGGGCCAGACTGTATCTATTGCTATTCCTGGTCTTCAGGAGACTCTTGCTCAGATATTATCGGTGTGTTCCGGTTTGGCTCAGGTAGTCTCAGCTACTGCTACTGTAGCGACATCTCGGTCAGGGGGTGGTCAGCAGACCCCCGCAGCTCGCACACCTGACCCGGTTGTTCAGGGACTTCAGACGCCAGAGGCGGTCCCCGCTCAGGTGGTTGCACCGGTTATTCCTCCAGCTGCACCAGCTCCAGCTCCAGAGCATATGGTTGAGGTTATGCCCGATGACGAGCAAGCGTCGTCTTGAGAGATTTGGTAGACTTCGGCCACCCCATTTCAGTGGCGTTGAGGGCGAGGATGCCCGGGTTTCTTGGATAAGTGTCAGAAGATGTTGCGTACGGCTGGTATTCTTGAGTCCGGCGGAGTTTCATTTACTACATTTCAGTTCACTGGTCCCGCATTTGATTGGTGGGAGGAGTTTGAGAGGCGTAGGCCTGCAAGAGTAGCACCTCTCACATGGCAGCAGTTCTCTACTCTCTTTATAGAGAAATATGTACCTTAGTCTCGTCGCGAGGAGCTACGTCGCCAGTTCGAGTGGTTGATTCAGGGCGACATGTCTGTGACCCAGTATGAGCTTAGATTCACTCAGTTGGCTAGGCATGCTACTTGGATGGTCCCGATAGATCGGGAGAGGATCAGGAGGTTCATTGATGGCCTCAGCTACTCTATTCGTATCTTTATGACGAGGGATAGAGTATTGGCAGCATCGTTTGAACAGATTGTTGATATGGCACACTCTATTGAGGCGGATAGTCAACGTGAGCGAGAGGAGAGGGAGGAAGATGCTTCATACGGAGTGCTCGAACGGGCAAAAATCGCTTATATCCGCTCACCTATCTTTGCACGAAAACTCTGCATGTTTACGCGCAAAGAGGGGCAGCTGTGAGCACGTGATTTTTGCCTTACCTGAGAAGTACTCCGAGAAAATTCAAAATAAAAATAGTTTCATGTTGGGCATGATTTTTGTGATTTTATGTTATTTTTATCTTAAATTTATATTTTTGTGTGCATGTTTATTTATTTAAATTAATAAAATACAAAAAATATATTAGGTTTTGCATTTTTGGTGTTCGATATCGAAATTACGTGATTTACATTTTTAGGTGATCTGTAATTATGTAGGATAGTGGTATTAAAAAATTAATTATATTATAAATTAATGTGTATATATATATATATATATATATATATATATATATATATATATATATATATATACATAATACATATACACATGATACATCATGGAGTCTAGTTGTAAAACAAAGAAGAAATCAGAACTGGGCCGTCTCCAATTCGTTAAGAACCAGGCCCAAACGAATCACCTCTGATCCAGCCCAACCCGTCCTCGATCGTGGCCGTTCATTTCAAATTGATCCTAGGGCCACGATCTCTCTTATCAACCCGTTCAAGAAGCACTGATCTAGGCCGTTCAATTCAGTGGATCCAACGGCCAGTGCTTCATCCCCCAACCCGGTGAGCAACCCGACCCAATCAACCCCAGACAACCCGGCTCCCATAGCGACCAAACGGTATCGTTTGGATTAATGAAACGATCCAGGCCGTTGATCTCATTTGATCAAACGGCCAGGATTAAATCCCAGCCCCACCATATATACTAAAAAACCTACCCAGCCCCCCCTTAGCCGGACCCCTCCTCTATCGTCTCTCTCAGAGACAAGCCAAGCCCCACCTTCCCCCACCGCACTCCGCCGGCCGGAAATCGTCTCCGCCGGCGGAAGTAGGCCAAACCAACCCAAGTTAACACCAAACAATCTCCCACACCCCCTCTACATGAATCCGGCGTTAGTTAGCTTCGAACGTTACTCGAACGCTTCGAATATCCGTTCGAAGTTCGTCGGAGTTTGAAAATCCGTCCCAAACCACTTCAAAATCGCACCATAAACTCCCCTCACCTCCCCCACACTCCCACTAACATTGGTCTGGTTCGAATCTAACCCGAACTACCCAAACCCCAAAATCTCGGCCATGAACCCTAATTTAGATTTTTGCCTAATTGAGGTCTAATAGACCTTAATTGGGATGTTTTCATTATTGAAAACATCTCAATTAAGGTCCATTGGCCTCAAAAACAAAAGGGTCCAAGCCCAAGTTGAGTCCGAGATTGGTCCGGGTTCGTTCAAGCTTTGATTGCGGCTTATGCGGTATTTCTAATTTTCTTTCTTCATGCTCAATGTGTTAATCATGTGAATTGCTTGTTCTTGTTTCTTCCTTAGTTTGTTGTTTTGTTCTTCATCTCCCAAGACTTTTATTTGGTCAATTACTCATCTGTAGCACTTGTTTGATTGCGTATATGTTTAAATGCGTATTCATTTCGATTAGCGTCGTCAACGAGTTAACTCATTTGTGTGATTGTTCATGTAAGAGTAGGCCTGTATGCAATTCATTAGTTTAGGGGCCTGTTACTGTTTGATTCAGATTAAGGGGGTTAATTGGTTATAGTTAATAGGTTAATTAGTATTAATTTTTAAATGCCCTGCCCATAAGAGAGGCTAGTGGAACCTGCCATACAACAGGGTATCCCACTAAGCCTCATGTGATCACTAGTTTAATACTTTGGTCCATACCTGGACATTGGATGATGGGTTTGCAGGGAGTATGATGGGTTGGGGGAGTCAGTGTAAGGGGGTAACCTTAGGAGCTGCTGGTCAGCTATAAGAAGGGAGCAAAAAACAGTAAAGAGGGGAGACAGTCATAACTGGAGAGTACCTGGAGAGAAAAATAGACAGCAAGGATTTTTCGATACACACATACAAAGATACAGAAAAGAAGTTACTGTTGCATTGGCTTCTGGACTGTTTTGTGTGTTTTGATTCAGTGGCTGAGTGTTTGGTCGTTGGTTTGTTGTTGTTCTTGTGTTGTTGGTAGTGTTGGGCCACTGTTTAGCTGTGTTGAGTGTATGCTGCTGCTGTGTTGATTGACTGTTGCTGTTTGGTTCTTGTGTTGCTGCTTGGTTCTTGTGTTGCTGCTGGTCCAGTGCTATTGCAGTTGTATCTATTGTTGTTGTTGTGCATAGTGTTGTTGGTCCAGTGTTGTTCTTGTGTTGTTGGTGGTGCTGGGCCACTGTTTTAGCTGGGTTGAATGGCTGAGTGTCTATAGTGTTGCTGGCTTGGTCTAGTGTTTGCTGGCTTGGTCTATTGTTACTGGCTGTTGTGTTCATTTGATTGCTGCCACTGGTTGTTACTGGCTGTTGGTCTATTTGATTGCTGCCACTGGTTGTTGTTGCTATTGGTCTATTTGATTGCTGCCACTGGTTGTTGTTGCTGTTTGGTATATTGAGTTGCTGTTGGTTTACTGTGGTTGTTACTGGTCTACTGTTGTTACTCCTGTTACTGTTGCTGCATTGCCACTGCTCACTCATCTTTGTTCTTCCGCGTTCCAGGTACACATCTCCGTTGTTGTAATTCCTTGGTTCGAAAAGAATGAAGCCTGAAGCTTATGTTTGAAGTCTGTTGAATCATGTAGTCGTCCAAAGTTCTTATGTTTAATTACATTCTGTTATTCTCTAATTAAGTTTGTATTGCTAGTCTTGGTTATGGAAAAGTGTAGCTAGACCAAAGATACACTGTCATTAGATAAGCTCGTAAACCTGAATTAGTCTGTTGTATCTCTATTCAATCTTCTCTACTCATGTGTGTAATCTCCAAATCTGTTAACGTTAGACCTTATGTTAAAAGCAAGATTAACTAGGGAGTTATTACTCAACTGAATGACGTAATTAGATTAAAGGAGTCGGGGGTGCATTTCATGTGACCCGACCCCAATTTCGGGCAAGAGCAAATAAAGCGTGTCAGGAACCACAGGCGCATTTCATGTGGTGTGGTTCGTAGCAAGTTTTAAATAATTTGGAATCAACTCCTAAG
The DNA here is from genome assembly GCA_032618575.1 of Nicotiana noctiflora. Taxonomy (NCBI): domain Eukaryota; kingdom Viridiplantae; phylum Streptophyta; class Magnoliopsida; order Solanales; family Solanaceae; genus Nicotiana; species Nicotiana noctiflora. Next base: position 126,421 of record JASVEL010007076.1, on the reverse strand, counting down.
TAAAATACGGTGGGATGTAGTTCGCTTTAGATTTGAATCAAAGGTGCGCCTCGCCCAATAGTTACACTAATCGCACGACCTTCATAAATGTACATATAAAATACTTAGATTTTGAGATGCGTCGCTTCTTAACGAATATCACGCCCTTCTCAACAGTGTAAATAAGTAGTCGATCCGGGCGCATATTTTAGTTCTATCTTCTTAAATACGGGTGTGCATTTCATGCGACCCAAATCCAAACCCCGAAATGTTGAATAAGGATATGTCGAGGATCCGGGTGCATTTCATGTGACGTGATTCGAAAGCATATTTTTAAGCAACTTTCTCTTTCGTAAATCGTAACCAATAATAAAAGCGGTAAAGGGATATTAACTTGCACTAAGTACACAAATTGTAAAAAGCAGATAGATAAACCAAACACGACAGTTGAGCGACCGTGCTAGAACCACGGAATTCGGGAATGCCTAATACCTTCTCCCGGGTTAATAGAATTCCTTATCCGGATTTCTGGTTCGCGGACTGTTAAATAGAGTCATTCTTTTCCTCGATTCGGGATTTAACCGGTGACTTAGGACACCATAAATCTCCCAAGTGGCGACTCTGAAATAATAAAAATAAATCCCATCTCGATTGTCCTTTAATTGGAAAAACTCTTTGCATCCTTGCGGGTGCGTAAAAAAGAGGTGTGACAGCTCTGGCGACTCTGCTGGGGACTTCTTTAGAATTCGAGCTCGGAATAACTGTTGTATTTGGCATATTTTATTATCCGATTCTTTTACATGTTGGCATCAATGTGCAAAATGTTGTTTTTACTGCTTTGATATTTTGTGAACTGTACATATAAATTGTGCCGGAACCAATCTCCTCTCCGAGTCTTCTAAATCATGAAGAAGGGTGCACTTCGTGTGACTTCTTTTCTGTATAGTGTCTGATTCCCATTTTAGAACGAGGTTTGGATAAGTTGCAAAACCGGTGAAGCTTCTGTATTCCCGGGTTGCTGCCTCCTCCTCGGCTCGAGCTGTCCGCTCGGGTAAGCCAAGTCTAGAACAGATAAACCCGGGTTTTTAAACCTAGAATAACAAAGCTTCATGCCGGATCCCTAGTAGGAAACGTTTATTTGCATCATGTCGCATTTGGCTTAGGGGACTCAACACGGGGGTTGGGTCCGTCTAGGACAGGTGACCTGAAATGAACAGACTATCCTGCTGCATCCTGTTTGTCTTGCGCATTTATCTGTTATAGACTTGCATGCTGACCGGCTTAAAAAAAAAAAAAAAAAAAAAAAAAAAAAAAAAAAAAAAAGAAAAAAAGGAAAGGAAATATATGTTTTGATAGAAATAGCTTACTTGTCTTCCTTTAGTAAAATGAACAAATAAATAATGTCGTTTGTTTCGTCAAAACCAGAACTACGCTCGGTCTGATTCACGCGGGGTCGTGATACGTAGGCAATCCACATAAGATTCGACCACCACTAAAAAGAAAGGAATCCATAGGTTAAATAACAATAAGGCTTGCAAAGATAGTCGAAAAAGAAAAAAAAAGAAGAAAAAGAAAGAAAAAGAAAAAGGGCCGGAATGACGCATGTTAAAGAGTACACGTAGAAAGGGTTATTTGGTTAGGTGCATTGCATCCAACGTGCTATAACATATCTGTCAAACTCGGTGAACTAACAAGTTTGTTGCGTATTCCGGAAAGTTTAGCAGTTGGTTTGACGGAATATCCTGGCCAGCCATCACTACCGTACTAGATCCAAAGGACCAGTTACGGTAAGCATGTCGAGTTCTGGCAAGAGTCTCGAGGAAGAAAAATCCGAGCTACAAATCATGAAAGAAGAGGTAGACCGGTTAAAACAACGGATAACAGAGATGCACCTGGCCTGGGCCAGGGAACAGTCTTCACCAAACCGCCCTACTCTCGCCTCAGCTCCGGAACATCCGCCCATCGATCCTTCAACAAGCGCCCCAAGCTATCCATACTTTCAGGAGGAAAACCCATATGCCACCCACATTCCACCAGCCAAACCAAATCCTCTTCCAGCCACCCCTGTTTTTGTGGCACCTCCACCTGCTCCTCTGCAAAGGCCGGCCGGCGAGCCATATGTTCAGATCCATGACAACTCTTACTATCCTCCAGAGCCTACTTTCAGGGCTCCTGAACCACAATCACATACACCTCAGTGGGATAATCCGGCAGAACCGGAAAAACACTTCCAAAGTTCGGAACACGAGGAAGTTGTCAGAAAAGTTAAAAGCCTGGAGCAGTCCTTCAGGAACATGCACGGTTTAGGCAACCAGGTCAGCGTCGCCTATAAAGATCTATGTCCATTTCCGGACGTCCAGTTGCCAGCAGGGTTCAAAATGCCCAAATTCGACCTATACGAGGGGCATGGCGACCCAGTAGCCCACCTCCGAGGGTTCTGCAGTAAAATGAGAGGGGCCGGAGGACGGGACGAGCTTCTGATAGCTTACTTCGGCCAAGTCTGGGAGGATCGGCGTTGGAGTGGTACACTAGACAGGATCCCAGTAGATGGTTTACGTGGGATGATTTGGCTCAAGCTTTTATCGGCCAGTTCCAATACAATCTTGAGATAATCCCCGACCGCCTATCATTGCTAAAAATAGAGAAGAAGCCTGCTGAAAGCTTCAGGGAATTTGGTTTCCGATGGAGGGAACAGGCGGCCAGGGTGGATCCACCGATGAGAGAGAGCGAGATGGTGGATTACTTCTTGCAGACATTAGAGCCCACCTACTTCGGACATCTGGTAACGTCCGTAGGTAAATCATTCACCGAGGTGATAAAAATGGGGGTATGATCGAGGAAGGTTTGAAGGCCAACAAGATCATGAGTTACTCAGCACTGAAAGCCACCACTCAGGCTATCCAAAGTGGTACTGGAGGAGTACTGGGGAAAAAGAGGAGAGAGGAAGTTGCGGCCGTCGAGTCCGGGGCATGGTTCAGAAATAGAGGCCCCGCACCCCAATATAGCCCACCCCAACCTCACCACCAAAATTACTCCCACAACCCATATAACCACCCGCAACATTACTATCCCGCACTTGATCCCCATTTTACTGTCCACCACGCACAGTCCTATTCTGCACCTCCCGTCCATGCACCGTGGCGTGCACCAAACCCGCAAAACAATCACCCACCCCCAAGAGCTTACAGAAACCCCTCGGGCGCGAGTTTCCGTCCGAACCAAGCATTCAGGGGCGACAGGGCGCCGAGGCCAAAGACTTTCACTCCCTTAGGAGAATCTTACACCAGTCTGTTCCACCGGTTGAAGCAAGTAGGGTTGCTAAATCCGGTTGAAGCTAAGCTACCAAACCACCTCCCGAAGAACCTGGACCATTCAGTAAATTGTGCCTACTGCTCGGGATGTCCGGGGCACGATACAGAAAAGTGTTGGAGGCTAAAGACGGCCATCCAGGGAGCTCATTGACACTCGCAGGATTGAGGTCCAGACTCCAACAGAGCCCAACATCAACCAAAACCCGCTTCCAACTCATCGTGAGACCAATATGATCGAGTTGGTACGGGCGGAGGAAGGAAAGGAGAAAGCCTCTCAGACTGTAATGATGATTAAGTCTAGCGGGGCAGGAACGAGAAAAGGGCCAAGCCTTGATGAGTCGCCCAGTTGCAAGAAGGACATACCAGGAGAGTCGGAAGCAGGAAAGGAAAGTGTGAACGAAGTACCGGTGAAGCCGGCCAAGATAGTTGTACCGGGGGCAGCAATCAAGCCCATCTTGACAGTAGCAGGCGTTCGAATGGATCCTTTCATCATCCAGCCGGCAACACAGTTGCCAGTAACTCATAGCCGGGCTGTCCCATGGAATTATGCTCGGATTACAACGACCTACAGAGGAAAGGAGGTGAAAGAGGAAGTTTGTGAAGCCCAAGGGTTGACCCGCTCGGGGAGATGTTTTGCCCCTGCGGAATTGAGGAAGACCACTCCGGCAGCATTGAAAAAGCCGGTAACCGATGAAGAAGCGGAAGAATTCTTGAAAAAGATGAAGCTGCATGACTACTCTGTCTTAGAGCAGTTGAAGAAGACTCCGGCGCAAATATCATTGCTATCCTTGCTGATACATTCTGAAGAACATCGGCAAGCATTGATGAAAGTCCTGAATGAGGCACATGTACCGGATAAAATCTCGGTAAGCCATTTGGAGAAGATCACCAATCGGATCTTCGAAGCAAATCGGATCACCTTCACCGATGACGAGTTGCCTGAGGAAGGCACTGAGCACAACAAGGCTTTATATCTTACGGTGAAGTGTGAAGAGGCGGTAGTCACCAATGTCCTTGTCGATAATGGGTCCAGTGCTAACATTTGTCCTCTCTCTACACTGGGCAAATTAAAAGTAGACATCGGCAGGGTACGCAAGAACGGCGTATGTGTTCGAGGGTTTGACGGAGGAGGCAAAGCGTCGGTTGGTGACATAGTGCTAATCTTGACAATTGGGCCAGGTGGAGTTCACCATGGAATTCCAGGTGCTGGACATGGTGGTGTCATATAACCTCCTGATAGGGCGACCATGGATCCATGCCGCAAGAGCGGTTCCATCCAGCTTGCACCAACTCGTCAAGTTCGAGTGGGACCAACAGGAGATCGTCGTCCATGGAGAGAACGATCCACAATCAAGCACCATCATTCCCTTTGTTGAAACAGAAGAAGATGTTGGGCCGTGGGTATATCAGGTCTGCGATATGGTGCCCGCCAACCGAGTTCCGGAAGGGGAATGCATTCCCGGTGACAGAACAATTACTGCAGATGTCATGGTGGCTCATGAAATGCTGCGACATGGTTTCATACCCGGTAAAGGTCTAGGTGCATCTCTGCAAGGAATCATACAACCGGTATCAGTGGTCGAAAACCTGGGAACCTTCGGCTTGGGATTCCAGCCAACATCAGAGGACATCCGGCGAGCAAAGAGGAGCAAGCAGAAGACATGGGTGCTCCCAAAGCCTGTTCCACGCCTTTCCCAATCTTTTGTCAAGTCCGGAGCAAGAGGATATCCAACGACAAAGATTCCCGGTCCTACGATCAGGCCAGACGAAGAGTTCTTCAGGAAGTTCGAAGACCTATTCACAGATGTATGTATGCTCGAGGATGGTGAAGGATCCAGTCACGCCGAGATACAATTTGTGGGACCAAAGGCAAAACTGAATAACTGGAAGGCTACTCCTCTCCCTGTCCGGAAGGAGTCTTGGTAGTTTGTCTTGGATTGTTTTTCTTTCGAAATTTTGTGTTGGGGGTTTGTCCCCGGAGTAAAATCCCATTGTTTTTAGTTCATTTCTGATTTAAGTTTGCAGTTTGTTTTCCCTTTGTACAATTCCCATTAATGAAATTTGGTTCCTTCGTGTCTAATTTTGTTTGCCTTTTTCCTTCTTTTCTGAACAGCCTTCTTGCAACTGATCTTAATGATATGGCGTGCTTAAAGATTAATCAACCCAGTCTAGAAAGTCAATCGGGTCTGGAAATAATAACGCATGAAATAAGAAGTGACGAGAGTGAGTCAGAGTACGGCAATGATGAAGCCGTAGAAGAAATCGGTGAAGAATTAAGTCACTTCGAGGAAAAACCCAAACCGAATTTAAATGATACTGAGGCCGTTAATCTAGGGAATGCGGATGACGTCAAAAAAACCCGGATAAGTGTCCATATTGAACCCAATCTGAGAGAAGAATTGATCAAAACACTCATGGAGTTTAAAGATATTTTCGCATGGTCATACGACGACATGCCGGGACTCAGCACTGATCTAGTGGTTCATAGATTACCCACTGATCCGGCATATCCTCCCGTCAAGCAAAAGCTGCGGAAATTCAAGACGGAGATGAGTGTGAAGATTAAGGAGGAAGTAACCAAGCAGTTGCAGGCGAAAGTCATTCGTGTCACTCGATACCCTGAATGGTTGGCTAACGTAGTACCGGTGCCAAAGAAAGACGGAAAGATCAGAGTATGTGTGGACTATCGCAATCTCAACAAGGCGAGTCCTAAGGATAATTTCCCGCTTCCCAATATCCATATCCCGATTGATAATTGCGCCGGACGCGAAATCGGATCCTTTGTGGACTGTTATGCGGGATATCATCAGATTTTGATGGATGAAGAGGACGCAGAAAAGACGGCTTTTATCACACCGTGGGGAACTTATTGCTACCGAGTGATGCCGTTCGGTTTGAAGAATGCGGGAGCAACATATATGAGGGCAATGACTACGGTATTCCACGACATGATACACAAGGAAATTGAAGTATACGTGGATGATGTGATCGTGAAATCCAGACGTCAAGAGGACCATGTTGCTGACCTCAGGAAGTTCTTTCAAAGACTTCGAAGATACGACATCAAGCTCAATCCGGCCAAATGCTCATTCGGAGTTCCGTCAGGAAAGTTGCTAGGATTCATCGTCAGCCGACGGGGCATTGAGTTAGACCCATCCAAAATCAAGTCCATTCAGGAGTTAGCCCCGCCGAAGAATAAAACAGAGGTAATGAGTCTGTTGGGAAGGTTGAATTACATCGGTAGGTTTATTGCCCAGCTTACGGCAACTTGTGAACCCATATTCCGCCTATTGAAGAAAGACGCTGCGATAGAATGGACGGCAGAATGTCAGGAAGCGTTTGACCGGATCAAAGGGTATCTGTCAAATCCACCCGTACTAGTTCCGCCTGAGCCAGGTAGACCCCTGATTCTTTATCTGACGGTCTTGGAGAATTCGTTTGGCTACGTACTGGGGCAGCATGATCTTACTGGCAGGAAGGAACGGGCCATTTACTACCTCAGTAAGAAATTTACAGTCCACGAGGTCAAGTACACTCATCTAGAAAAGACATGTTGCGCCCTGACTTGGGTAGCCCAAAAGCCGAAACACTATTTGTCTTCTTACACCACTTACCTCATTTCGCGTTTGGATCCGTTGAAGTATATTTTCCAGAAACCTATGCCTACAGGGAGGTTAGCAAAATGGCAAATACTACTTACGGAATTCGACATCATATACGTGACAAGGACGGCTATGAAAGCTCAAGCCTTGGCCGATCACTTAGCCGAAAATCCTGTTGATGACGAATACGAACCTTTGAGGACGTATTTTCCAGACGAAGAAGTATTGCAAATTGAAGGGTTAGAACTAACCAAGGATCCGGGGTGGAAGCTCTTCTTCGACGGAGCGGCGAACGCAAAAGGAGTCGGAGTAGGGGCTGTGCTTATATCTGAAACAGGACATCATTATCCTGTTACTGCTCAACTGCGTTTTCATTGCACCAATAATATGGCTGAGTACGAGGCATGTATCTTGGGGTTGCGATTAGCGGTGGACATGGATGTACAGGACGTCTTGGTCTTGGGGGACTCGGACCTTCTGGGTACATCAGATTCAGGGAGAATGGGAAACCAGAGATTTAAAGCTTATCCCATATCGTCAGTGTTTGCATGATTTGACCAAACGCTTTCGATCGGTAGAATTCAGGCACATCCCAAGGATGCATAATGAGGTTGCCGACGCGTTGGCTACTTTAGCATCAATGCTACATCACCCGGACAAGGTTCATGTCGATCCATTACACATCCATGTCCGGAATCAACATGCTTATTGTAACGTGATAGAGGAAGAGGTGGATGGTGAGCCGTGGTTTCATGATGTCAAGGAATACCTCAGGTTAGGAGTATACCCAGAGCAGGCAACCGGAGATCAAAAGCGAGCTATTCGGCGGTTGGCGAACGGATTTTTCCTTAGTGGAGGGGTGCTGTACAAAAGAACCCCAGACTTGGGATTGTTGAGATGTATAGATGCAAGTCAAGCCACAACAGTGATGACGGATATACACTCGGGAGTTTGCGGACCACACATGAGCGGATATGTATTGGCAAAGAAGATTCTTCGAGCAGGATATTACTGGCTCACTATGGAGCGTGATTGTATAAGTTTCGTGCGAAGATGCCATCGGTGTCAGATACACGGAGATTTGATTCATTCTCCACCGACCGAATTGCATACAATGTCGGCACCATGGCCGTTTGTAGCATGGGGTATGGATGTTATTGGACCTATTGAGCCTGCGGCTTCCAATGGTCACAGGTTCATTCTGGTAACGATTGATTATTTTACCAAGTGGGTGGAGGCCAAAACATTCAAATCGGTGACCAAGAAGGCGGTAGTGGACTTCGTACACTCCCACATCATTTGTAGGTTTGGAATTCCAAAGATGATCATTACGGATAACGGTGCAAATCTTAACAGTGGATTGATGAAAGAGGTATGTCAACAGTTCAAGATTACACACCGAAATTCCACACCGTATCGCCCAAAAGCAAACGGTGCGGTCGAGGCGGCAAACAAGAACATAAAGAAGATATTGAGGAAGATGATAGAAGGGTCTAGGCAGTGGCATGAAAAGTTACCATTTGCGCTGTTGGGTTATCGCACTACCGTCCGGACTTCGGTAGGTGCAACTCCTTACTTGTTGGTATACGGACTGAAGCAGTAATACCCGCAAAAGTTGAGATTCCGTCCCTCCGAATTGTCGCTGAAGCTGAGATTGATGACGACGAGTGGGTCAAAACCCGATTAGAGCAATTGAGCTTGATCGATGAAAAGAGATTGACAGCGGTATGTCACGGCCAATTGTATCAAAAGAGAATGGCGAGAGCATATAACAAGAAGGTACGTCCCGAGAAATTTGAACTGGGACAGCATGTGCTGAAGAGAGTTCTACCACATCAGGCCGAAGCGAAAGGCAAGTTCGCTCCAAACTGGAAGGGACCATTTGTGGTGACTAGAGTATTATCCAACGGCGCTCTGTGTCTGACTGATGTTGAGGGAAGATGCACCGATATGGCTATCAATTCTGATGCGGTCAAGAGATATTATGTGTAATTCTTTAATGCATTTGTCAACGTTTGGTTTCGTTTGTGTGTATTTGGCATTTTTCGGAGAATGAAATGACAGAGGCAATTTTTCTACTACCCAAACACTTTAACCTTTGTTTCCCCATTTTGAGCCTTAATTATTCTTTCATATACCCTCTTTCGGAATCATCAAGGCAGATGTGTAACAGAATAGAAAAGAAACAAAGAAGTAATACAAGAAAAAGTGAACTACGTTCGACCTGATTCCTCAAGAAGGATACGTAGGCGCCACACGGCTCGGTCATAATAAAATAAAAATCAAAAAATCCCCCAAGCAATAAAACTGGGGCAGAAGTCATTGTTTCGTTTGAAAGATAGTGTGGATTCCGAAAGTTGTAATAAGCTAACCGTTGAGGCTAAACCCCTTTCTTCGGCCTCACGCGCAGAAACCATATCAAGAACCAGAAAGACCTCTCGATCAGTATTTGAGAAGTGCCAAGTCATGTGAATGAAAGCCAAGAGTGACATCCCGACCCTCGATTGAATCCAGGATGCAAGCCAAAAGGGGATAACGCTCTAGAGGGAATCTCAGGGGTGATACCCCGCCGCAGGGAAAGAAAGCGTAAATGAGAGAGTCTTAACGGTGAAAACCCTCGCGGGCACCTTAAGGCGAAGGAAATTGAGAGAAATAAAATGAGAGAGTCTTACGGTGAAAACCTTTACGGGCACCTTAAGGCGACGGGAGATAGAGAGAAATGAGAGAATCTCACTAGTGAAAACTCTTTGAAGGGCACTGTGAGGTGGCAGGACGAGATAGTTGCAAGATGTCCGCATGAGACAAGGTTTGAACATCCGTTTGCCTCTAGCAGGACGCGGTATCAGAAAGTGATTGACATGAATAGACTGGGTAGTTTAATCTCAAAGGCGCGGCATTACATTGGATCAGGCACACATTCAGATAAGTTTTCCTATTTTTGAGTTCAGAAAAGTTTTTCTCTTCTTTTGTCATTTGCGGTCGGTATTCTTTTCTTTTCTTTCATTTTCGAAAATTGATTTTTCAAAGCTTACTACCAAGTCTCCCAAAGCAGTATATTGAAAGTGAATAGGCATGGAACAAGGCAATAAGACAGAAGTCGTTACGATAGTAAGATTGGGATGACAGGCTGAGTGGAAGGTTCGCAAGAATTATGGAGTATGATGGACACATGTGGCATGTCCGAAAGATGATTTCACGCAACAGATCACCGGTTAAAAAGAGTCGGATCAAACCAAAGATTGGAATAAAAGGAAAGATGAGAGGTCGTTCGTGGAAAGAGCATCGTCCCCAGCAAGCGTCAACGTCGCCCTCAAAGTTCGAAAGAGGCCAAGCAGCTGAAAGAGAGAAGAAAATGGCCTCAACAAGAGTGGCACGACCACTCACCGCATTTTGAAACTAACAATTTTTCTTTGATTTAAAAGCAGGAAAAGAGGGTTCGTTGGCAGAAAAGCATACCATCCAGAAGTTTATCAAACTGGGGCAGAAAATTTTCTCCTGTTGCGAAAATTTTCTGGAAAGCAAGACTCAGAGGATAAGGGTAGAAAGCAACACAAGATTTCGGGAAGTACCGGCTCCGAGCAGAATAGTTTTGAGAAAGGCCAGACGACACGATGGGGTAATATTTGAGCTTGGTATCACCCCCAGCAGTTGTGGGAAAATAAAACAATGGCTTCGAGATTCTCCTAGCAGTATTACATCCCATAATTTGTTCGAGGAGGCAAAAGCGTGAGTCCCAGAGGAGGTATGGGAAGAAGGAAGAAAATGAGGGGTGAAGGAAACAAAGAATGCTTCCCCAGCAGCATCATCCCCAGCAGACGAGTAGACAGTTCAAAAATACCCCCAGCAGCCGGAAGAAAACGTAATACGACCCAGGGGAAAGCAATTCCAAGACAGGATAATTCAGAAGAGAAGGTGGTCCGAGAGGTAATGCAGGAACAAGGATATGGTACGAAAGGCAAAGGAAGGTAATCAAGATAGGATGAAATCAGTGAAGTTATAGTTGAAATCATGGAGCCCGCCTGGAGAATGGAGTGGCGATTTAATTTTGAAGGAGTAGTTGAAATCAGGGAGCCCGCCTGAAGAATGGAGTGGCAATTTTATTTTGAAGTTGTAATTGAAGTCAGGGAGCCCGCCTGGAGAATGGAGTGGCGATTTAATTTTGAAGGAGTAGTTGAAATCAGGGAGCCCGCCTGAAGAATGGAGTGGCAATTTTATTTTGAAGTTGTAATTGAAGTCAGGGAGCCCGTCTGGAGAATGGAGTGGCGATTTTATTTTTAAGTAGTAGTTGAAGTCAGGGAGCCCGCCTGGAGAATGGAGTGGCGATTTAATTTTGAAGTAATAGTTGAAGTCAGGGAGCCCGCCCGGAGAATGGAGTGGCGATTTAATTTTGAAGTAGTAGTTGAAGTCAGGGAGCCCGCCTGAAGAATGGAGTGGCAATTTTATTTTGAAGTTGTAGTTGAAATCAGGGAGCCCGCCTGGAGAATGGAGTGGCGATTTAATTTTGAAGGAGTAGTTGAAATCAGGGAGCCCGCCTGAAGAATGGAGTGGCAATTTTATTTTGAAGTTGTAATTGAAGTCAGGGAGCCCGCCTGGAGAATGGAGTGGCGATTTAATTTTGAAGGAGTAGTTGAAATCAGGGAGCCCGCCTGAAGAATGGAGTGGCAATTTTATTTTGAAGTTGTAATTGAAGTCAGGGAGCCCGCCTGGAGAATGGAGTGGCGATTTAATTTTGAAGGAGTAGTTGAAATCAGGGAGCCCGCCTGAAGAATGGAGTGGCAATTTTATTTTTAAGTAATAATTGAAGTCGGGGAGCCCGCCCGGAGAATGGAGTGGCGATTTAATTTTGAAGTAGTAGTTGAAGTCGGGGAGCCCGCCCGGAGAATGGAGTGGCGATTTAATTTTGAAGTAGTAAGTGAAGTCAGGGAGCCCGCCTGGAGAATGGAGTGGCGATTTAATTTTGAAGTAGTAAGTGAAGTCAGGGAGCCCGCCTGGAGAATGGAGTGGCGATTTAATTTTGAGTAGTAAGTGAAGTCAGGGAGCCCGCCTGGAGAATGGAGTGGCGATTTAATTTTGAAGTTGTAGTTGAAATCAGGGAGCCCGCCTGGAGAATGGAGTGGCGATCTGTTTTAATTTGGTAGAAGAAAGCGGTAGAAGGTAACAGAAATCTCCGGCATGAATCCAAGTTCGTAAGAAGAGAAGAAGCAGCAGAAGGAACGCCGAGTCAGACAGGATGGCAAGGAGCGCGACAAGATCAAGTTAAAAAGGATAGATGAGAACTTGTATTACTGTAACTTAGTCTAGCTTCTTGTTTTGTTGCTTAGTACGGTGTAACAAGGAGATCAGCTAAGCAGTGGCAACAGCAGTAACGGCAGTAACAGCGAGATCGCAACAGTCATGGTAGTCCCAGCTACCAGAACTTCCCGAACTACATTGACCTGATTCCCTTTTAGCCAGGGGATATGTAGGAGACCTTTGAAGCAAGGTTCGGTCAAAACTTTTCCAAAATGCTTCATACGGAGTACTCGAATGGGCAAAATCGCTTATATCCGCTCACTTATCTTTGCACGAAAACTCTGCGTGTTTACGCGCAAAGAGGGGCAGCTGTGAGCACGTGATTTTTGCCTTACCTGAGAAGTACTCCCAGAAAATTCAAAATAAAAATAGTTTCGTGTTGGGCATGATTTTTGTGATTTTATGTTATTTTTATCTTAAATTTATATTTTTGTGTGCATGTTTATTTATTTAAATTAATAAAATACAAAAAATATATTAGGTTTTGCATTTTTGGTGTTCGATATCGAAATTACGTGATTTACATTTTTAGGTGATCTGTAATTATGTAGGATAGTGGTATTAAAAAATTAATTATGTTATAAATTAATGTATATATATATATATATATATATATATATATATATATATATATATATATATATATATATATATATATATATATATATATATATATATATATATACATATACATATACACATGATACATCATGGAGTCTAGTTGCAAAACAAAGAAGAAATCAGAACTGGGTCGTCTCCAATTCGTTAAGAACCAGGCCCAAACGAATCACCTCTGATCCAGCCCAACCCGTCCTCGATCGTGGCCGTTCATTTCAAATTGATCCTAGGGCCACGATCTCTCTTATCAACCCGTTCAAGAAGCACTGATCTAGGCCGTTCAATTCAGTGGATCCAACGGCCAGTGCTTCATCCCCCAACCCGGTGAGCAACCCGACCCAATCAACCCCAGACAACCCGGCTCCCATAGCGACCAAACGGTATCGTTTGGATTGATGAAACGATCCAGGCCGTTGATCTCATTTGATCAAACGGCCAGGATTAGATCCCAGCCCCACCATATATACTAAAAAACCTACCCAGCCCCCCCTTAGCCGGACCCCTCCTCTATCGTCTCTCTCAGAGACAAGCCAAGCCCCACCTTCCCCCACCGCACTCCGCCGGCCGGAAATCGTCTCCGCCGGCGGAAGTAGGCCAAACCAATCCAAATTAACACCAAACAATCTCCCACACCCCCTCTACATGAATCCGGCGTTAGTTAGCTTCGAACGTTACTCGAACGCTTCGAATATCCGTTCGAAGTTCGTCGGAGTTTGAAAATCCGTCCCAAACCACTTCAAAATCGCACCATAAACTCCCCTCACCTCCCCCACACTCCCACTAACATTGGTCTGGTTCGAATCTAACCCGAACTACCCAAACCCCAAAATCTCGGCCATGAACCCTAATTTAGATTTTTGCCTAATTGAGGTCTAATAGACCTTAATTGGGATGTTTTCATTATTGAAAACATCTCAATTAAGGTCCATTGGCCTCAAAAACAAAAGGGTCCAAGCCCAAGTTGAGTCCGAGATTGGTCCGGGTTCGTTCAAGCTTTGATTGCGGCTTATGCGGTATTTCTAATTTTCTTTCTTCATGCTCAATGTGTTAATCATGTGAATTGCTTGTTCTTGTTTCTTCCTTAGTTTGTTGTTTTGTTCTTCATCTCCCAAGACTTTTATTTGGTCAATTACTCATCTGTAGCACTTGTTTGATTGCGTATATGTTTAAATGCGTATTCATTTCGATTAGCGTCGTCAACGAGTTAACTCATTTGTGTGATTGTTCATGTAAGAGTAGGCCTGTATGCAATTCATTAGTTTAAGGGCCTGTTACTGTTTGATTCAGATTAAGGGGGTTAATTGGTTATAGTTAATAGGTTAATTAGTATTAATTTTTAAATGCCCTGCCCATAAGAGAGGCTAGTGGAACCTGCCATACAGCAGGGTATCCCACTAAGCCTCATGTGATCACTAGTTTAATACTCTGGTCCATACCTGGACATTGGATGATGGGTTTGCAGGGAATATGATGGGTTGGGGGAGTCAGTGTAAGGGGGTAACCTTAGGAGCTGCTGGTCAGCTATAAGAAGGGAGCAAAAAACAGTAAAGAGGGGAGACAGTCATAACTGGAGAGTACCTGGAGAGAAAAATAGACAGCAAGGATTTTTCGATACACACATACAAAGATACAGAAAAGAAGTTACTGTTGCATTGGCTTCTGGACTGTTTCGTGTGTTTTGATTCAGTGGCCGAGTGTTTGGTCGTTGGTTTGTTGTTGTTCTTGTGTTGTTGGTAGTGTTGGGCCACTGTTTAGCTGTGTTGAGTGTATGCTGCTGCTGTGTTGATTGACTGTTGCTGTTTGGTTCTTGTGTTGCTGCTTGGTTCTTGTGTTGCTGCTGGTCCAGTGCTATTGCAGTTGTATCTATTGTTGTTGCTGTGCATAGTGTTGTTGGTCCAGTGTTGTTCTTGTGTTGTTGGTGGTGCTGGGCCACTGTTTTAGCTGGGTTGAATGGCTGAGTGTCTATAGTGTTGCTGGTTTGGTCTAGTGTTTGCTGGCTTGGTCTATTGTTGTTGCTGTTGTGGTCATTTGGTGCTGCTGGTCCAGTGTTGTGGCTCCTGGTTGATTGTTGCTGCTGTTAGTCATTGGTTGTTGTTGCTATTGGTCTATTTGATTGCTGCCACTGGTTGTTGTTGCTGTTTGGTATATTGAGTTGCTGTTGGTTTACTGTGGTTGTTACTGGTCTACTGTTGTTACTCCTGTTACTGTTGCTGCATTGCCACTGCTCACTCGTCTTTGTTCTTCCGCGTTCCATGTACACATCTCTGTTGTTGTAATTCCTTGGTTCGAAAAGAATGAAGCCTGAAGTTTATGTTTGAAGTCTGTTGAATCATGTAGTCGTCCAAAGTTCTTATGTTTAATTACGTTCTGTTATTCTCTAATTAAGTTTGTATTGCTAGTCTTGGTTATGGAAAAGTGTAGCTAGACCAAAGATACACTGTCATTAGATAAGCACGTAAACCTGAATTAGTCTGTTGTATCTCTATTCAATCTTCTCTACTCATGTGTGTAATCTCCAAATCTGTTAACGTTAGACCTTATGTTAAAAGCAAGATTAACTAGGGAGTTATTACTCAACTGAATGACGTAATTAGATTAAAGGAGTCGGGGGTGCATTTCATGTGACCCGACCCCAATTTCGGGCAAGAGCAAATAAAGCGTGTCAGGAACCACGGGCGCATTTCATGTGGTGTGGTTCGTAGCAAGTTTTAAATAATTTGGAATCAACTCCTAAGTAAAATACAGTGGGATGTAGTTCGCTTTAGATTTGAATCAAAGGTGCGCCTCGCCCAATAGTTACACTAATCGCACAGCCTTCATAAATGTACATATAAAATACTTAGATTTTGAGATGCGTCGTTTCTTAACGAATATCACGCCCTTCTCAACAGTGTAAATAAGTAGTCGATCCGGGCGCATATTTTAGTTCTATCTTCTTAAATACGGGTGTGCATTTCATGCGACCCAAATCCAAACCCCGAAATGTTGAATAAGGATATGTCGAGGATCCGGGTGCATTTCATGTGACGTGATTCGAAAGCATATTTTTAAGCAACTTTCTCTTTCGTAAATCGTAACCAATAATAAAAGCGGTAAAGGGATATTAACTTGCACTAAGTACACAAATTGTAAAAAGCAGATAGATAAACCAAACACGACAGTTGAGCGACCGTGCTAGAACCACGGAATTCGGGAATGCCTAATACCTTCTCCCGGGTTAATAGAATTCCTTATCCGGATTTCCTGGTTCGCGGACTGTTAAATAGAGTCATTCTTTTCCTCGATTCGGGATTTAACCGGTGACTTGGGACACCATAAATCTCCCAAGTGGCGACTATGAAATAATTAAAATAAATCCCATATCGATTGTCCTTTAATTGGAAAAACTCTTTGCATCCTCGCGGGTGCGGTAACTAGACCTTCTCATTCAGGCCGCCCAGAGCAGAGCGGAGGTTCTTATGGTCGTGGTCGACAGGGGTTTCAGCAGGGTCAGTCATCGCTTGGTGCCCTCCCAGCCCAGAGTGCAACACCTACTTCTCCAGCACCAGGTGCATGTTATGAGTGTGGTGAGTTTGGCCACGTGAGGAGACAGTGCCCTCGACTACGTAGCGGCAGGACTCAGCAGAGGGATCAGCCCTCCTCTTCAGCACCATCTCAGTTTAGTAGAGGTGGAGGTCAGTCTTCTCGTGGTCGCCCCGGGGGCGAGGAGAGATCTGGTGGAGGCCAGGCACGGTTTTATGCACTTCCTGACAGGCGTGATGCAGTTGCCTCCGATGTTGTGATTACAGGTATCATTTCTGTCTGTCACAGAGATGCCTCTGTTCTATTTGATCCAGGGTCCACATATTCTTACGTGTCCTCTTATTTTGCACATTATTTGGGTGCGACTCGTGGTAGTCTTGATTTGCTTGTTCATGTATCCACCCCCGTGGGTGATACGATCGTTGTGGATCATGTCTATAGATCCTGTGTTATATCTATTGGGGGTCTGGAGACCCAGGCAGATTTGTTATTGTTGGGGATGGTGGACTTTGATGTTATATTGGGTATGGACTGGTTGTCTCCGTACCATGCTATATTGGATTGTCATGCTAAGACAGTTACGTTGGCCATTCCTGGTATTTCTCAGATTGAGTGGCGGGGTTCGACCGATTTCGTCCCTAGCCGTGTTATTTCGTTCCTAAAAGCTCAGAAGATGGTTGAAAAAGGGTGTTTATCATACTTAGCTTTTGTGAGAGATGTGGGAGCTGAGTCTCCTAGCATTGATTCTGTACCTGTTGTGAGGGACTTCCCAGATGTATTTCCCTTAGACCTACCGGGCATGCCGCCGGACAGGAATATTGATTTTGGCATTGACTTGGTGCCGGGCACTCAGCCCATATCCATTCCCCCTTATCGGATGGCACCAGCTGAGTTGAAAGAACTGAAAGAGCAGTTTCAAGAGCTTCTGGATAAGGTTTCATCCGCCCTAGTGTGTCCCTGTGGGGTGCACCAGTGTTGTTTGTTAAAAAGAAAGATGGTTCTATGCGGATGTGTATTGATTATAGGCAATTGAACAAAGTGACGGTGAAGAACAAGTACCTTCTACCGCGCATAGATGATTTATTTGATCAGTTATAGGGTGCGAGGGTGTTTTCTAAGATTGATCTTCGTTCAGGCTATCATCAGCTAAAGATCAGGGACTCTGATATTATGAAGACTGCATTCAGGACCCGATATGGTCATTATGAGTTTCTTGTGATGTCTTTTGGGTTGACCAACGCCCCAGCAGCATTTATGCATCTGATGAACAGTGTGTTCGGGCCCTATTTGGATTCATTTGTGATTGTGTTCATTGATGACATTCTAGTCTACTCCCGTAGTCAGGAGGAGCATGCTCAACATTTGAGTATTGTGTTGGAGAGATTGAGGGAGGAGAAGCTATATGCTAAATTCTCCAAGTGCGAGTTTTGGCTCGAGTCCGTAGCATTTACGGGACATGTGGTGTCTCGTGATGGTATTCGAGTTGATCGAGAAAAAGATAGAGGCGGTGCGAGTTGGCCTAGACCGTCCTCGGCTATAGAGATCGGGAGTTTTCTTGGTTTGGCGGGATATTATCGCCGGTTTGTTCGAGGATTTTCATCCATTGCTTCTTCGTTGACTAAATTGACCCGAAGGGTGCACCATTCGTGTGGTCGGATGAGTGCGAGGAGAGCTTTCGAAAGCTCAAGACAGCTTTGACCACAACTCCGGTGTTAGTATTGCCATCAACTTCGGGTTCATATACCGTTTATTGTGATGCCTCGAGAGTGGGGATAGGTTGTGTGTTGATGCGGGAAGGTAAGGTGATTGCTTATGCTTCTCGGCGAGTTGAAGCCACATGAGAAGAACTATCCTGTTCATGATTTGGAGCTAGCCGCCATTGTTCATGCATTGAAGATTTGGAGGCACTATTTGTACGGTGTGTCTTGTGAGGTGTATACCGACCATCGTAGTCTCCGACACTTGTTCAAACAGAAAGACCTTAATTTGAGACAGCGGAGATGGCTAGAGTTGTTGAAGGATTATGACATTACTATATTATATCATCCGGGAAGGCCAATGTGGTGGCCGATGCTTTGAGCCGGAAGGCGGTCGGTATGGGGAGCTTGGCATATATTCCAGCTCGAGGAGAGGCCATTTGCTTATGATGTTCAAGTGCTAGCCAATCGGCTAGTGAGGTTAGATATTTCGGAGCCCGGCAGAGGGTATTGGCTTGTGTTGTATCTCGGTCATCTCTATATGATCGTATTCGTGAGCGCCGGTATGATGATCCACATTTGGCTTGTCCTTAGGGACAGAGTTCGGCATGATGATGCTAGAGATGTCACCATTGATAGTGACGGCGTATTGAGGATGCAGGGCGGGATATGCGTGCCCAATGTTGATGGCCTTCGTGAGTTGATTCTGGAGGAGGCCCATAGCTCGCGGTATTCTATCCATCCAGGAGCCGCGAAGATGTATCATGATTTGAAACAGCACTATTGGTGGAGAAAGATGAAAATGGACATTGTCAGACATGTAGCACGGTGCCTCAACTGTCAGCAGGTTAAGTACGAGCACCAGAGGCCCGGTGGTGTATTTCGGCGCATTGATATTCCTGAGTGGAAATGGGAGAGGGTCACTATGGACCTTTGTTACTGGACTCCCTCGGACGGCGAGGAAGTTTGATTCTGTATGGGTGATTGTGGATAGACTGACCAAGTCAGCTCACTTCATTCCAATTAGTACTACCTACTCATCGGAGCGGTTGGCATCGATCTTTATTCGAGAGATTGTTCGGTTGCATGGAGTCCCGGTGTCTATCATATCCGATAGGGGTACTCAGTTCACTTCTCAGTTTTGGAGAGCATTTCAGCGAGAGATGGGTACGCGGGTTGAGTTGAGTATAGCATTTCACCCCCAGACAGACGGACAGTCTGAGCGCACTATTCAGATCTTGGAGGATATGTTGCGAGCTTGTGTGATTGATTTTGGTGGTTCGTGGGATGAGTTCCTACCACTTGCTGAGTTTGCCTACAACAACAGTTATCAGTCGAGTATTCAGATGGCCCCGTATGAGGCATTGTATGGCGAGCGGTGTAGATCCCCCGTGGGATGGTTTGAGCCTGGTGAGGTTAGATTGATAGGGACTGAGTTAGTCCAGGATGCTCTAGATAGAGCAAAGTTGATCCAGGAGAGACTTCGTACAGCACAGTCTCGTCAGAAGAGTTATGCGGACCGTAGAGTTCGAGAGTTGTCTTTCATGGTTGGTGACAGAGTATTGTTGAAGATTTCACCTATGAAGGGTGTCATGAGGTTTGGGAAGAAAGGAAAGTTGAGTCCCGGGTACATTGGTCCTTTTGAGATACTTAGGAGAGTTGGAGAGGTGGCATATGAGTTGGCCTTGCCGCCCAGCTTATCCAGCGTTCATCCAGTATTCCATGTGTCTATGCTCCGGAAGTACATTGGAGATCCGTCTCATGTATTAGACTTTAGTACCATTCAGCTTGATGGTGATCTATCCTATGATGTGGAGCCTATTGCCATTTTGGGACGTCAGGTGAGAAAATTGAGGTCTAAGGAGATTGCATCAGTTAAGGTTCGGTGGAGAGGTCGACCCGTGGAGGAGGCCACTTGGGAGATCGAGCGGGAGATGCGGAGCAGATATCCTCACTTGTTTGAGACTTCAGGTATGATTCTCGACCCGCTTGAGGACGAGCGTTTGCTTAAGAGGGGGAGAATGTGACGACCCGGCCAGTCGTCACGGGAATTACCACCGCGTTATGTTGTAAATGCATGTTTTATGATTTTATATCAGTGTTAGAGTCTATCGGGTGTGTTAGGAGTGATTGGGATTGGTAATGAGGCATATAGCCTTTGTGAAAGAAACTTGAATAAGGAAAGTCAACCCGGAGTTGACTATTTAGCTAGAGGGCTCGGAATCGGATTCTGATGATTCGGTTAGTTCCGGGAGGTGATTTGTGACTTAGGGGAACAATCGGAATTGAATTTGAAGGCCCGGTGTAGAAATAGGCTTGAATTGGCTAAGGTTGAATTTTGGCTAAATCCGAACGGTAGGTGAGATTTTGATCCGGGGGTCGGAATGGAATTCCGACAGTTGTAGTAGCTCCGTTAGGTGATTTTGGATGTGCCTGCAAAATTTCAGGTCATTCGGACGTCGTTTAGTCGGGTTTTTGATCGAATGTGTAATTCGGAATGTTTTAAGGAATTTAGGCTTGAATCCGTGTGTAATTGATGATTTTTAATGTTTAGGATGGTGTTTTTATGATTGGAACAAGTTCGTATCGTGTTTTGGAGTATGTTGGTGGTTTTCGTTGAGGTCCCGGGGGCCTCGGGGTGTTTTCGGATGGTTAATCGGAAGAAAATCATGGAAATTGCAGGTTGGGATTCTGTTTCTGTTGTTTCCGCTCCTGCGGAATTTTGGACGCAGGAGCGAGTCCGCAGAAGCGGACGAGGGGCGCAGGAGCGGTTGGTTACGCAGAAGCGGAAGTCATTCCGCTGAAGCGGCATCGCTGGTGCGAGCCACTGATCGCAGAAGCGGACGAGAAGAGAAATGAGAAGGTCCGCAGAAGCGGACATTTGACCGCCTGGGCGAGTCCGCAGAAGCGGACTATGGTGCGCAGAAGCGGATGTTTCCGCAGAAGCGGGCCCGCTTAAGCGGCCCTTTGCTCGCAGAAGCGGAATTGGTCGGCTAGGCCTGGAACCGCTGAAGCGACCCTTTGGTCGCGGATACGGACTCGTAGGAGCGGAATTTTATCCGCAGAAGCAAAAATCGCTGTAAGTTAAGTGTATCAGAAGTTAGAAAAATTTCAGAACATTTCACACATTTGGGTCTCGGCTTTAGAGGCGATTTGGGCGATTTTTGAAGAGAAACTCAAGGGAAATCATCGGGTAATCAACTATGGACTTAAACTATGATTAGTATTGGTAATATTATGCAATTATATCATGAAAATGGAGGAATTTGGGGTAATTTATGGAGGATTTAGCCCTAGGCTTGAACTTTAGAAAATCAAGATTTTGAATGGGCAAATGGAGTCCGAATTTGGTAAAATTGATATGCTTAGACTCGTATTGAGATGAGGGTTCCGAATATGTGACTTTCGTAATTTTTCGAGAAGCGTACCGAAAGTCGGGTTTTGACAACTTTGGGAATTTTGATGTAAATTGGGTTATATTGATTGGGTGTTGTCCCATTGGCCTAATTTGTTGTGTTTCTTCTGTATTTGATCAGATTCTACACGTGCGGAGCTTGATTCTCGTGGCAAGGGCATTGCGGAATAGTCGTCGCGTCGTATTGAGGTGAGTAATAGATGTGGGTGATGACCAGCGGGTTCGAAACCCCGGTATACCACTTTGTGACGCTGTATAGCGGCGAGACACGCACACTCTTGAGAGTGCGGGGTCGATCATGAACTAGAGACTATATATATTAGTCCGACCTATTGATACTATATTATTGGCTATTCTCGAGCCGTCGAACCTCCTTCTCGGATGGTTGCATATATATATATATTGTGATAATGGCCACTCTTGAGCCGCTAAACCCCCTTCTTGGGCGGTTGAGTATACTTGTGGGCCGTGAGCCACTTATTGGATCCCGCGAGGATCGTTATCATTGTCTTATCATATAGACATGCTAGTTTACTACTAGTCCGCAACTATTTTTGTTATTATGCTAATTCCAATCTCTGGAACTTGATATTACTGTTTTCCAACTGAAAAATGATAAAAAGAGTTTTCAAAAAACTACTTTTGAGCCTGCGAGGCTGTATCTGCATATTAGCTGACTAGTAGTGGATCGGGCTGCACGCCGCAGCAGGATATATGTTGGATCGGACTGCACGCCGCGAGAATATCTCTATGAGATGTGCTTGGGCTGTAGGAGCCCCTCTGGAGTCTGAACCCCCACAGTGAGCACGGGTACCCAAAAATTGGAGTCGGGCCACGCGCCGTAGCGGTCATATCATGCATTGCATTGCATTTAGCTACATCTCCTAGCTGTTATGCTATTTATTGGTATTTGTTGGTACAGTACAGTGAAGATTGATTCTATGACGGGGTAGCCGATTATAGCTTTACATAGTGCTCTATTGCGGATTTCTTATCCGCGCTCGTCTTACCCTTGTTTATTACCACCGAGTCCGGCGATACTCATTTTACTCCCCGCACCTCGTGTGCGGATCCGAGTACCTCTCACGGCAGTGATCCGATAGGCCGTGCGAGGCGACATCCGCGGGATATACGAGGTAGTCGCAGAGTCCGCAGGACCCGATATTCCTTCTTACTCGTCTTGGTTTTTGTATTGACTTTTCTTTCCGCACTTGGTATCTTGTAAACCTTTATACACTCATGTTCGATAGAGGCTCATGACTCTTGACCCTTCGGTCTATGGGAGTTGATGTATTATGGGACTTGGTTCCCGTTTTCGTTACATGTATCGCTGTTATTTCGTGAATTAATTTGCTTAAATGGGTTAAAGAGAGCTTCTAGCTCCGTGGTTGATATGGATTGGTCAGGCTGGCTTAGCAATGTGCTGGGCGCCATCACGACCGGATTTGGGGTCGTGACATTTACATTTCCGCTAACAGCTCGAGTACTACTTCAACTGACGTTGAATTAAGTTGGCGAAGGATCGTGGCCTGAGTCCCTGTTCAACCGTAGTTGAACTTTGTTGATTCTTTTGGGTCGAGGGCTTATAGTCCGAGTACTACTTCAACTAACGTTGAATTAAGTTGGCGAAGGCTCGTGGCCTGAGTCCTAGTTCAACCGTAGTTGAGCATTGTTGATTCTTTTGAGTCGAGGGCTCATAGCCCGAGTATTACTTCAACTGATGTTGAATTAAGTTGGCGAAGGCTTGTGGCCTGAGTCCCAATTCAACCGTAGTTGAACTTTGTTGATTCTTTCGAGTCGAGAGCTCGTAGCCCAAGTATTACTTCAACTGAGGTTGGATTAATATGGCGAAGGCTCATGGCCTGAGTCCCGGTTCAACCGTAGTTGAACTTTGTTGATTCGTTTGAGTCGAGGGCTCGTAACCCGAGTATTACTTCAATTGAGGTTGGATTTATGTGGCGAAGGCTCGTGGCCTAAATCCCAGTTCAACCGTAGTTGAACTTATGTTGATTCTTTTGGGTCGAGGGCTCAGAGCCCGAATATTACTCCAACTGTCGTTGAATTAATGTGGCGAGGGCTCGTTGCCTGAGTCCCAGTTCAACCGTAGTTGAACGTCGTTGATTCTTTTGGGTCGAGGGCTCAGAGCCCGAGTATTACTTCAACTGACGTTGAATTAAGTTGGCGAAGGCTCCTGGCCTGAGTCCCAGTTCAACCGTTGTTGAATTTTGTTGATTCTTTTGGGTCAAGGGCTCATAGCCCGAGTACTACTTCAACTGACGTTGAATTAAGTTGGTGAAGGCTCGTGGCCTGAGTCCCAGTTCAACCGTAGTTGAACTTTGTTGATTCTTTTGAGTCGAGGGCTCAAAGCCCGAGTATTACTTCAACTGATGTTGAATTAAGTTGGCGAAGGCTCGTGGCCTGAGTCCCAGTTCAACCGTAGTTGAACTTTGTTGATTCTTTTGGGTCGAGGGCTCAAAGCCCGAATACTACTTCAACTGACGTTGAATTAAGTTGGCGAAGGCTCGTGGCCTGAGTCCCAGTTCAACCATAGTTGAACTTTGTTGATTCTTTTGTGTCGAGGGCTCATAGCCCGAATACTACTTCAAGTGATGTTGAATTAAGTTGGCGAAGGCTCGTGGCCTGAGTCCCAGTTCAACCGTAGTTGAACTTTATTGATTCTTTTGGGTCGGGGGCTCGTAGCCCGAATACTACTTCAACTGACGTTGAATTAAGTTGGTGAAGGCTCGTGGCCTGAGTCCCAGTTCAACCGTAGTTGAACTTTGTTGATTCTTTTGAGTCGAGGGCTCATAGCCCGAGTGTAGATGAGATGAATCAGGCTTGCTCTCATTGAGTTTCTAGCCCTTCGTTCATCGTTTTACCTTTGCTTCTGATTTCAAGAAAGGCTACGCAATTTTGCTATGAAATCCCCATAGACAGCGCCAAATTGTTCGACTCAAAAATGTTTGCAAGCATTTATGAATTCAAAACAATCAATGAAAATGAAGGGCCAATCATAGCAAGTCGTAACATATCTGAAATTTAATAAGGGAAAAGATAATAGAAATACTTGTATGAACAATAGAAAATATTGGTGATCTTTATTCATGATAATGGATTATTTTGTCTCTCCCTGAAGAGGTTCAGATCTTTACAATCATGTTTTGATTGATCTACCGTTATTCTGTTTTTTGTCTTGGGTTCTCACTATGTATTTTACTCTGTATTTCTTAGAGCCCCATAGGGAGAGAGTGAAATACTTTTTCTCATGTGTGCCCCTGTATTTATAAACTTTTGCTGTACGAGTTGACTTTCTTGGAGATCGGACCCACATCAGAGAATTATTTCGGGCGTACCCGGAAAGTACCGACCCCGGCTAAGGCTCAAGGCGGACGCGGGTAGTACTCTTGGTTGATGCGGTCTCGCCGCTTGTTACGTTTATATTAGTTGAGATGAGTGATTAATCTAATTAATTATCATAGAATCAAATTATGACCCGTACAATATTCAAGAGTATTATTCCTAATTATGTTGAATGTTGAAAATGATACGTTCGAGTTGTCAATGGTCATAAGTTCCACGTATATACGGTTGAATATAGAAGGTAGGGTCAAGCTAATTGCAATTTGACATTATTTGACTATTGCTAAAAGTAAGAATTAGTCTTCTAGAAGGCTATACTGTTTCACACAGCGGTAGTTGTGCGTATATAGGTGGCAGCAGTTGAAAACGTTGCAGAAGGTGCGAGTGTATTACTATTTGTGTGGATTGTGAAAGAAGAAAAGTCAAAGAGAAAATCATGGAGAGCGCTTTGAAGGAGCAGAGGGGAGGAGAATCGGTGCTTGACCTGTCACCGAGAGCAACACCGGCGGGTGGTGTCGAGGATGTCTACGGTGAGGATTGCGCCACCGAGGACCAGCTTATCACTCCCTGGACTATCGCTGTTTCTAGGTACTCACTCTAACATTTTGAACTGAACTCTCTCTGACACTTTCCAGTTCGAGTTTCATCATTTTTTTTGAGGCAACTCCGGAATGTTCAGTTACTGGCTTTAATTTTGACTCATTATTAATTTATTACTCCTATTTTATGGTAATTTATTCTTTTTTTAGTTCTTCAGATGCTATTGATCTTCGATTATGATACAAGTTTGTTCTCTCTGTTGATCATTTGTGCTGGATTGCTACTTGTCCTGTTTATATGTTTGATTCTAATGTTAGAAAGACTATATTTTACTTGAAAATTTGCTGTGGTTAAGTTATATTTTTTGTGCTTAGTGGTTCTCCTGAATATGTAGATAGATATTATGCTGTCAAGCGAAGTATCTTTTAGATATTTTCTTTAGCTCCTTTTCATATTCAAATAACATCTTAACATCCATGAATCTTTCCGCAATTTTGATTTACTCCAGATAAACTGGTGACAAAATCTTCTTGAATTAGTAAGACTTAGAATATGCAGGAAGGTTGTTTTTTGAATTTTGTGAAGGGTTCGGTTTACTGATCGTTAAAGTGCCGCTGTAAATCTGAATGTGTGTTTACCCGTTTGACTTGTAATACCAGTGGCTACAACTTGTTGAGGGACCCACGTTACAACAAAGGGCTTGCCTTCACTGAGAGAGAAAGAGATGCTCATTACTTGCGAGGCCTTCTGCCTCCTGTGATTTCCACACAGGAGCTTCAGGTAGATAAAGTTACTAAAGTCTCAAATTTTGATATATGTGTCCGTGTGCTTGTGATCGAGGGACTTTAATAATGTTTGTTTTATGTCAAATAGGAGAAGAAACTTATGCAGTCTCTTCGCCAGTACGATGTCCCTCTGCACAAATATGTCGCCTTGATGGAATTAGAGGTATCATTTGAAATGTGTGTTGTTCTGATTTTCATCTGAAACCAGGAAAGGAAATATAGTTCTATGGCCAATACCAGCTATCTTCACTTCACTCTTATTTCCATGCCCTTCTTGCTTACTGTTCCCTCTATTTTTCTGGTTATAATTTGCAGGAAAGAAATGAAAGGTTGTTTTACAAGCTTCTTATCGATAATGTAGAAGAGTTACTTCCAATTGTCTACACTCCAACTGTTGGTGAGGCGTGCCAAAAGTATGGAAGCATTTTTAAGCGTCCTCAGGGTTTATACATCAGCTTGAAAGAAAAGTAGGAATTTGCGGGTTAAAGTTGTATTTACTGCTTCCACATGAAAGTATTTTAACTGAAATATGAACAATTCGTTTGCAGGGGAAGGATCCTTGAGGTATTGAAGAACTGGCCTGAAAGATCAATTCAGGTTATTGTTGTGACTGATGGAGAAAGAATTTTGGGACTTGGGGACCTCGGCTGCCAGGTGATACCCGCCTTCTATTTAAGTCCTTTTGTTTCCCCAACTACCTCCTCCTGCCTTTTCTTTTTCCTTCCCACCACGTAAGCCTCATATGACATTCATTATAAAACATCACAGGGAATGGGGATACCAGTGGGGAAGTTGGCTCTGTATACTGCACTTGGAGGAGTCAGACCTTCTGCGGTATATTTTCATATCCTAGATTCTGCGCCATCTTATCCATGAACATTTGCAGTAATCCAATTTGCTTGAATGTGCAGTGCTTGCCAATAACCATTGATGTTGGGACAAATAATGAGCAGTTACTGAAAGACGAATTCTACATTGGTCTCAGACAAAAGAGAGCAACTGGGCAGGTGAACATGAGCACCTTTCCAGATTATCACCAGTTAGCCTTTGTAGATTACCAAGTACATAGAACTCTGAATTTTTACTGAAGCAGCTTTTGCTACAATCTTTTCCCTCCTTTCAGGAATACTATGACTTCCTACATGAGTTCATGTCAGCTGTAAAGCAAAATTATGGTGAAAAAATTCTCGTACAGGTAAATAATTTGAAACTTATCCAACACTTCATCATGAATGGTTCATCTCCTTTTTGCTATGTACTGAAGTTTATAATTCTATCCGCAGTTTGAAGATTTTGCAAACCACAATGCTTTTGAGCTGTTGGCTAAATATGGTACCACTCATTTGGTCTTCAATGATGATATACAGGTATGCTATATGTCGCATGTCTATTCTCATGAAATTGTTATGTTCATTTCTGATCATTGATCCCACTATTGCAGGGGACAGCTTCTGTGGTGCTTGCGGGGCTTATTGCCTCCCTTAAGCTACTAGGAGGCTCATTAGCTGATCATACATTCTTGTTTCTCGGAGCAGGAGAAGTTAGTTTCTATCTTTTTAATAAATGCCTTCTACTTGGGTTGTTTTCGCTGAACAAGATTTACAAACTAAATGGTGTAAAAAATGATTTCAGCTGGTAACAGGTTCCATGATGATTTAAAGGGGAACAGCTTTCCGCTACACCCCTCTTATTCTATGCTTCAGGCTCCTTTTAGATTAACATTGTTTATGTTTTACATGAGAATCTTTAAATCTCTTTCAACTCCTTTTCTTATCAACTTTAACCAAATGAAATTAAGATGCTTGTGTCATCATATTTGCATTCTGGTTCTGCTTGTTTAACTGTCAAAGTTGCAATGCATGTATCATGAACTATTAAAAAGGAACTCAAAGCCAAATGGCAGCTACGTTAATTTGCAGTCATTTTAATCTCTTCATGATTGCAGGCTGGGACTGGTATTGCAGAACTCATAGCACTTGAAATTTCAAAGAAGGTACCAGATTGAGTTATTTGTACAGACTGTAGAACAAAGATTTGTTCAAGTTCAATAAATTGGACGTAATAAATTTCTATATTGTTGCCTGCAGACAAAATGTCCCGTGGAAGAGACACGAAAAAAGATCTGGCTTGTGGATTCAAAGGTAGAAAAATATACGATCTACAATCAGTCTTTGAAGAGCTAGTCCCTCTTCAGTTTTCATCTTATATTTTATTTGTCATAGATGTGGAAATCCGTTCTTTCTATGTACATAATCTGGCTAACTGAGTGATCATGTACAGGGTCTTATTGTTAGTGGTCGCAAGGAAACACTTCAATCCTTCAAGAAGCCTTGGGCTCATGAACACGAACCTGTTAACAATCTTCTAGATGCTGTTAAGGTGTGATGACATACCCACTGTGGATTTCCATCTTGAGAACTCGTTTTCTATGATTTATTAACTCTCATGCTTCAAAACTTATTTAGACCATTAAGCCAACCGTCTTAATTGGGACATCTGGAGTTGGAAGAACATTTACAAAGGAAGTTATTGAGACCATGGCCTCCACAAATGAGGTAATCCATTTACCTGCTTCATCTCTTTTCACCCAGCAAATATTTTAATTTTTTATTTCTCGAGCTAACAGAACAATAAATAATTTCCAGAGACCTCTTATCATGGCTCTCTCAAACCCAACCTCACAAGCTGAATGTACAGCTGAAGAAGCTTATACTTGGACTGAGGTACGGAGTATCAATGAGATGCAATTTGTATCCAGTTATAGTTGTGCTCGATTTAGCTACATTCATGGCACTGACTGGCTTGTCAATTTCTTATTTGAAAGGGTCGCGCTGTTTTTGCCAGTGGAAGTCCATTTCCTTCTTTTGAATACAATGGCAAACTCAACATTCCTGGCCAGGTTTTGTTTATGCATATGCTTTGTGTTATAGTCAGTTCAAAATGGAATGGTTCCTGATTTTATTCTCTCCTTGCGCTACAGGCAAACAACTGTTACATATTCCCTGGATTTGGTTTTGGGTTGGTGATGTCTGGTACAATCCGTGTGCATGATGACATGCTTTTAGCAGCTTGTAAGTACAACAAAGTGATGATTTTCTGTCGGGGTTCTTTAGCTGAAGTCTTCATATCTTCTCAATTCGGTGCCATAACATTTCAGCAGTACTATGAGGCAAACAGCATGTTTAAGAACTAATTCATAATTTCTATGAAACAGCGGAAGCTTTGGCTGCTCAAGTAACTGAGGAACATTTTGCCAAGGGGATGATATACCCTCCTTTTGCTGATATCAGAAAGATCTCAGCTCACATAGCTGCTAGCGTTGCTACTAAAGCGTATGAACTTGGTGAGTATATTTCTTTCCCTTTTTCTTGTTTTGTTTAACATCACATTATACAATTTGGTTTATGAATTGGATCAATTGTACCCCAGGTGTGGCAACACGTCTCCCTCGACCTGAAAATTTGGTGGAGTATGCTGAGAGTTGCATGTATACTCCTAATTACCGAAGCTACAGGTGAATTGATGATTTCACAGGCGGTAATCTTGTATGCACCACAGACTTATAGTCCATTTGTACCTTCCTTTCTTGTAAGCTTTTGTTGTGTTTTAAATTTGTAATTGGGTGTTTTTGGCATGCTGCCGAAGTAGTTTTGTTTAGTAATCCAAAGTGCTATAATAATAATACGGGTTTTAATGTCAGTTCTTTACATGCTAATGCACTCTATCGATGTATCTATCATTCTGAAAAGAAAAAGAAAAAGATTGTACCTTTCATTTTTTGATATGCTTAAAGGAGATTAGTTCGTTGGGTCTTTTCCCTTAAGGATGATGCTAACTGCTAACTAAGCCTTGGTCTAGAGGTCCCGAAATGGTTAAAGAAAAATAATTATCCACCTATATTATTCATCAAAAAATGGATTGAATATGATCATTTAAAAGTGGATCGAATATGGATAAAGAACAATATCATCCACTTAGAAAGTGGTTAATCAATGGATAATTAATTTGTTTAACTTTTATATTTGTAAAGCCTCAAATTGGCCTTCCTCAAGTTTGGAAGACAAAGACTTATTTGAGAAGCCATGGATAATATGGATATCTATATATTCGTCGGATAAATTCATTTTTATCTATCTTAAATACGGGTTGGGTCGAATAATTTATTCGTTTTTTAATTATCGCTGGCTCATATTCAATCCGACCCGCCCGTTTGCCACCCTAGATATATCCATTGGAGTGAACCGTGTGCGAGATATTGTATGGTCGACCTTGTCCTGGCTGACATTGTTCACGAAGTTGGCTACGATAACAAGATCCCAGCAATGTATGTGTAAAGCATCACATATACCCGACCGTAAGTTCTTGTCTCGGTAGTAATTATTTTAGCTAGAAAGCGAAATAATAATGCATATCCATGGTATTCAAATTGGTTCCAAGATCCAACAATGCGGTAAAGTGATATATTCCAAAGTGCTTCTTTTGCACTATCTCAATTGTTCAATATAATAATTGATCACAAATTTCGAATTTGAAGATCTTTATAATGCAAAATCTAAACTTTAGACAGTAATCAAATTCCAAATTGATTGGTCTACACGATTAATATCCTCTCAAGAGATGAATTAACTGAAATAGTGGCAAAATCCCTAATACACTAGTTATTAACAACTGAAAACATATCAACAAAAAGTAAGGTCTATTTAATAGAACATGTACCATATCCCGTTATTAATCTTATGAAGGTTGTCAAAGGTTCCATCAGATTCTGACAAAAACTGAAATGGCATTAGATTGAGATATCTGGAGTAATCTAATGCAGCTGAAAATGGGCTTTGTCGATATTTACCTCCACAATGCCCATATACTTTGAAGTCTGCCTCACCAATGTTCAAAGAGCTAAAGTGATCTTCCAGTCACCCCATAATATCTGAAGTAATAGCATAGAACTACAATCAAACATCTTTATAATATCGAGTTCATTACGCAGATGATTATTTTACTATCCGAAATTATCTACTAAAATTATTTTACTTTTGTCTGTAATAACAAAGTCGTTTAACTATGCTTATAACACTCATGAGAAGATCATTCAACTAGATTTGTTTAACTTTTTATCGGCAAATATCGATTTTACCCTCTAAACTATCAACCTTAATCTTCTTTTTATTTTTTATCCTTTTAATATTTTTTTTCTCTTCTCTTTTTTATCTATAATATGGACTAACCTTAGAATAAAAAAATGTTACTTATAAATTAAAAAATAAAATAGTATTTAAGCATATATAATGTTGGAATAATAAAATATGAAGCATGGTAAAAAGTTAACTGGAACAGTTAGTTCGTAATAATAATTTTGATATTAATAACAAAAATTCAAAGGTTTATTTGCATAATTGGGAATGAAAGAAAATAATTTTTTTAATATATATTCCATATACGTACTATAGAAAATAATTATTTAAAATGAGGGCATATTTGTAATATACATCATATATTATTTATAATTATGCTCAATTATATTATTATTCTGATATTATATATGCAAGAAAAATAATTTTTTATTTTTGACTCCAACCACCTTCTTGTTTTCGAAATTTATGATTTTTGTTGGGTTCCGAGGTGCGGGCTTGATGTTGAATTTTTTATTTAAATTAAAGATCTTAACTTTATTAATTGAAATTAGTTTATCTTACATTGATTGATAATATTAAGTCATTTTTTGATAAATTCGAGCCGATCGGAAGTGGATTTTAAAGGAAAAGCTATTTTTGAGTGTTGAATTGACCTAATTGATATACATGCCTAACTTTGTGTGGGAGAACTTCTCTATAGGATTTGTTCTGATTGCACTATTTCAATTATGTGAAAGACATGTACATGAGGTGGCAAGTATGAACACGGGCTTATATTTGACATTTGACCTGTTTAGACTCTTAGGTTATTTATATGCACTTAATTGAAGTTATTATTTCATGGAATATCTTTAATTGTTGAGTTTATTCCTTCCATTTAATTGTGTTATTGCTCAAATTCTTGAATACATTGTTGTTGAGCCATGTGGTATGTATTGCTTTGACCGGATTAGACCGTAGACTATTAATATGCCTTTATGTGATGGTGAACTTTATATGAAACATATTGAAATCACTTTATGACAACTTGATCATAATAATACATTAATTTAGAAATTGTGGATATGTTGAGCGGATTGATTGGGGATGTCAGCACGAGGTTTTTCGTACGATTGTGTCTATAGCTGTGCGTGTGGGGCAAAATAAGGATGGTGTTATCTTGGGATGCCCACGTAACGAAATAAGGGTGGCTATATATACATGTGGCAAAATAAAGGCGGCATATAATATTTATTGCACATGCACTGTAGTAAGGGTGGCTATATGGGGATGTTATGTGATGTCGGGGGATGGGGGGTGTTGTTGATGAAAGAGGAGTATCCAGGGCGTTGTTGGTTTAAACTTCCTTGTGTGTGTCATGCATATTATGTAATTTGTTGTAATTTTCCCAATATGCTACTCGGTGCCTCTGAAATTACTTGATGATTTGAGTTGTGATAGTACACATGCACATGCATACATCGTAATATGTCATTTATACCAGTCCAGGAATATGAAAAGTTGATATTTATTGATCATGTACATCGACTATTGTATATATGCTTTCCCTACGATATGTTGGCTTTTTCGCGTGCGACCATGCCAGGTGGATTGTGATATTGAGCCTTTAACCATGCCGGGCAGATTATGATATTGAGCCTGTGACCATGCCAGGCGAAGTGTGACTGTGAGCTTATGACCATGTCGGGCGGATTGAGATATTTGCACGTGAGTTATCCGTGTAGCACGTGAGTTGTCTGTGCGGTTATGAATTGATAATATAGCACTAGGTGCCATGTGTTTATGATTTGGGATTTGAGACTCGTGACTTGTGGTTATGAGGTGTGATACCTCGGGGTGATTTTGTTGTAAATCTTGTGTTAGAAACTTGATTATTTGGTTGTCATTTGTTTTCCTAATTGTTTTATCTGGTACTTTAAATGTGTTATGGTACGTTATTATTTTATCACACGTTTATTCGTTGTTTCCATTTACTGATTCTTATTTCCATTATTACATGTATACTAATATTCTGCACATGTTATTATGTCAAGTTGGTATTTTAACATGAACCTGGTCACTATTCCACTGAGGTTAGTCTTGATACTTATTGGGTACAGACCATGCTACACTCATATTACACTTCTGTATATTTTTATGTAGATCTAGGTATTGGAGAGAGTGGACTCATGCTCACGAGTTAGCTTCTTAGAGCTGCTTGGTCATCGCAGTTTCTTGAAATCATTTCCCTTACATTATGTTGTTAAATTTCTATTCGAACAGTATTGTATTACGAGATATTTGTATGTATTCGATTAGAGTTTATGACTTATTCTACCTAATGGGGATTGTAGTGATTATCGCCATGTTGGCATGTATAACCTTTCAATTTTTTATTTATATTCTGCTTCATAATAACATGTTTAGCGCTGGAGTGCAAGTTTAGCGCTGAGTCGAGCGAAGTGGGAGGGAGCGTGATGATTGGATCTCAGGCCATAGCCAAGAAGAATAGTTTCAGATACCTTGGATCGGTGATCCCGAGGGACGGGGAGATAGACAGGGATGTCACTCACCATATAGCGGCGGGGTGGTCGAAGTGGAGGCTTGCATTAGGAGTCTTGTGTGATAAGAAAGTGCCACAGAAACTCAACGGGAAGTTTTATAGAGCTGTGGTTAGACCGGCCATGCTGTATGGGACGGAGTGTTGGCCGGTGAAAAAATCTCATTTTCAGAGGATGTTGGTTGCGGAGATGAGGATGCTTAGGTGGATGTGCGGGCTCACCAGGTTAGATAAGATTAGGAACAAAGTTATTCAGGAGAAGGTGGGGGTGGCCCCAGTGGATGAGAAGATGCGAGAGGTGAGACTTCGGTGGTTCGTGCATGTGCGGAGGAGAAGCCCCAATGCCCCGGTGAGGAGTTGTGAGCGGTTAGCAATGGTCGGTGTGAGGCGAGGCAGAGGGAGGCCCAAGAGATACTGGGGAGAGGTAATTAGACAGGACATGGCCAGGATGCGGATTTCCGAGGACATGACCCTTGATAGGAAAGTCTGGATGTCTAGTATGAGGGTTGTATGATAGGGGCTTCTAGATTTTCGTACTCCTTTCCCGGGGTGGGTGAGGCGTGGTAGGGTCGCCGCCCATAGATGATTAGTTTGTGTTCTGTTGTGGTAGGCATTTCTGGTAGTTCTTGTTCAAATATCATTGCATGCCTGCTTATTTGTGGTATTTATGTCTGTTATGTTTAGATAATTTTTATGCGATGTATGCTGGAGTAACTAATGCGGTTTTTGTTTTTGTTTTTGTTTGCTTTCCTTTTTCCTGCGCCGATGGTCGATTGGAAGCAGCCTCTCTGCGCTCTTGGGTAGAGGTAAGGCCTGTCTACATATTATCCTCCCCAGACTCCACCTTGTGGGAATATACTGGGTTGTTGTTGTTGTTGTTGTTGTTCATAATGTCATGTTTAATTGTTTTAATTATTGTAAGTGATCGGCTTACCTAGTTAGAGACTAGGTGTCATCACGATTCTTAATGTGGAATTTTGGGTGGTGACATGTTCAAAGGTTGAGGATGATTTTGATTAATAATGCAAATTAAAGTTGAAGTGACGAAAATGATTTTCACCCATTATTTTTTGCCCCAATGATACATAATGAATGATAACTCTCATAAGTTGATTATATTATTGGAGGAAAATAAAAAGATTAGGATAATTTCAGAGACCTTCTTCCAGATTTTGCTTCATCACATCAATCTCTCTTGCGGTTTAGGATATTATATTATCTCCCTTATTTTAATTTTTTATAATAATTTTTGTAATCTATTTATCATTAATATAAAATACGTATTATCATTGGACTAATCTTCCCTTAACATCAAGCTATGTTTGTTACTGGCCGCAAGAAAAACCTCAAATCCATAGAGGTCAACAGGTTGATACAAATAAGAATTTCTACTCTGTGGAATAAAACAAAGAAAGAACACCTACTTGCATAAATTTCATTGGACTATTAAAAGTAGATTTGGCACCACTAGACCAAAAGTAACTCTCAAACTACACTGAGGATTAGTAACTTGGAAGAAAGGTTTATTTTTCCTTGGAGGCCAGTTACAATGTAAGATATTTTTTGAAGCTAAGTTTGTGGACCATTTCGCATATGTACTGGCATTGGAGTTGTCATTAGAGGGCTTCCTAGCGTGCCAATTAGTTAATATTTTAGCTATATCTTTGAAGTCACCATTTGGTTTGTGTGTGCATACCAGTGTCCAGTGCCCTCTTCCACAGCCTTCATATGAATGCTTTTGCTTCACTGCATGAATCTTATCATTGTGGTGAGCTA
Organism: Nicotiana noctiflora; assembly: GCA_032618575.1. Taxonomy (NCBI): domain Eukaryota; kingdom Viridiplantae; phylum Streptophyta; class Magnoliopsida; order Solanales; family Solanaceae; genus Nicotiana; species Nicotiana noctiflora. The sequence continues at coordinate 90,853 of JASVEL010007076.1, read as the reverse complement.
TGGAAATGCTCTCATAATGGGCTTTCCGTAATTCTAGGTGCAGGTATAAGTCCAGGTAAAGAGGAGGACTATGGTCGGTGACGACCAATGTAAAAATAGTAAAATTGTAATGAATCCTCTGGATGTTAAAATGATCCAAATGATTCATATAACTGGGTCAAAATCGTGTGGCATAGCCACTTTTATGGTTTTTATGGTTGGCTATCGAAACCGTTTACGAAATCAATGAAAAATAGCCACGATTTACTGCAACAGAGACCGGTCCCGTGTAATATATGGGAGTTCGGGTGCATCTGTATACGAACTCCAGCATATTATGTTGATCCGGTACACTTTGCTGACTCCTGTATAATCTACGGGAGACTGGAGCATCGGTGCTCCAAACTCTAATATATTATACTGGACATTTATACTTGCTGGAACAACAGAATATTATGCGGGAGTTCCAGCATAATTATACTTGAACTCCCGCATACTATATGAAAGTTCTAGCATGATTGTCCTGGAACTCCCGTATAATATGCGGGAGTTCAACCATACTTATGTTGGAACTCCCGTATAATATGCGGGCGTATTTTTCGGGTTTTGAACAGTGTTTTCGCTCAGATTTATCTTTACATGAACAGTGGCTAAATTTCGATTACCTTTAAAACTGTGGCTATTTTTGAATGACCAGTTATAAATCTGACTATTTTTAAATTTCTCGCTATAACTGGCCTGAACTAGTTTAGAATTGAGCCACGGTTACTTGGTTGATTCATGTCTTCAAATTAAAGCTACCAAGAGACAAAAATAAGACAAAAGGCCCTATTCCTATAAGATCATTACATTAACCCAAAAGCTAAACAAAGATTACACCTGCCTAGTCTTAAGGGACAGTCAACAACCTATTTTGCTGCAAAAGGTAAGTGTTAGCACTGGATTCCAGTTCAAATTCTAGTATAAATAGGTATTGCACAGCTTGATTTGAAACATAAGAAAAAGTAAAAAACAAAAAATCTAGGATCCATGGAAAAACATTTTCTACTTTCTCCAATATTCTTCATAGTTATCTTCACAATACCGTGTAATTCCCAGATTCATGCATGTTATAAGAGTGACCCTAATACCAGTACTTATGGATTTTGTAACACTTCTTTAGCTTATACAGACAGAGCAAAAGACTTAGTATCACGGTTAACTCTCCAAGAAAAAGTGAGACAGCTAGTTAACTCTGCATCAGGCATTCCCAGGCTTGGTGTGCCAGCTTATGAATGGTGGTCTGAGGCGCTACACGGGGTGTCAAACACGGGGCCTGGAGTACGTTTCAATGCAACAGTACCTGGAGCAACCAGTTTCCCAGCTGTCATTCTTTCTGCTGCTAGTTTTAATGTTTCGTTATGGTATACTTTAGGAAAGGTTGTATCAACTGAGGCTCGGGGCATGCACAATGTTGGCCTGGCTGGATTGACCTATTGGAGCCCCAATGTCAATGTCCTTCGTGACCCCAGATGGGGAAGGGCTCAAGAAACACCAGGGGAGGACCCTCTCGTGGTCTCAAAGTATGCTGTTAACTATGTCCGAGGCTTGCAAGAAGTCGATGGAGAAGATTATTTCAGCAGTCAAAACAAGCTTAAAGTCTCAAGCTGTTGTAAACATTACACTGCTTATGATCTTGATAACTGGAAGGGAATTGATCGGTATCATTTTGACGCCAATGTATATATCCAGTAAATTAAGCTGCCATTCAATTTGTTTGATTACAACTTGGAAGATATAATAAGCAGTGAAATGAAAATTTTGCAGGTGACAGCACAGGATATGGAGGATACATTCCAGCCACCATTTAAAAGCTGTGTGGAGGAGGGTCATGTTAGCAGTGTGATGTGCTCATACAATCGCGTGAATGGAGTTCCAACTTGTGCCGATCCAAATTTGCTCAAAGGAGTGATTAGGGATCAATGGAATCTAGACGGGTTAGTTCCTATTCTCTGTAATGCCAAAATGTAGAAGCCTCTATAATAGCTACACCTGATTTATAAACCATTTAGATCACGAATCAGCAGCAGCACTCAGAATATAAATAATATGCTAAACATCTGATAAATTCATTCCCACTCAAGAAAATTATAATATTCAACATCTTCTAACATACTGTGTTGCGATATGGTTATTATCAGATACATTGTCTCTGATTGTGACTCAATTGAAGTTTACTACGATGCAATACACTATACTGCCACACCTGAGGATGCAGTCGCACTCGCTCTGAAAGCAGGTCTTCTACGTGCTTTTTGTCTAGTTATTCTTGCATAGAGATACAATTTACTATACAGGTTTTTAAATAATTGTCATAATTGTGCAGGTCTGAACATGAATTGTGGGGATTATCTAGGAAAGTATACAGAGAAAGCAGTTAATCTGAGCAAGGTGGATGTGTCTGTAATTGATCAGTCACTGATATATAACTACATTGTACTAATGAGGCTTGGATTCTTTGATGGCGATCCAAAAATGCAACCATTTGGAAATCTTGGACCATCTGATGTGTGTACCAATGATCATCAGTCCTTGGGAATTGAAGCTGCAAAACAAGGAATAGTTTTGCTAGACAACAATGGTGTGCTTCCTCTGTCATCAAGCAACGTCAAACACTTGGCTCTTATAGGTCCCAACGCTAATGCCACTGGGACAATGCTAAGTATCTACGCAGGGGTACCTTGCCGCTATACCACCCCTTTCCAGGCGATGCAGAAGTATCTAACGAGCATAACATATGAGCCAGGATGTGCAAACGTTCAGTGCACTGATTCAAGCCAAATCATGGCAGCAACCAAGGCTGCAGCTGCAGCTGACGTGGTGGTGCTTGTTATGGGGCTTGATCAATCCATCGAGAGAGAATCACTGGATAGAGTGAACTTGACATTGCCAGGGTTTCAAGAAAAGCTTGTAAAAGACGCCACTAGGGCAACAAATGGATCAGTCATTCTAGTGATTATGTCAGCCAGTCCTATTGATGTTACCTTTGCTAAGAATAATAAAAAGATTGGCGCAATTTTGTGGGTTGGCTATCCTGGTCAAGATGGTGGTGATGCCATTTCTCAAGTCCTCTTTGGAGAATATAATCCAGGTGCTCTTAAACTCATTCATAAAACATTCAAATTCCCCCCCCCCCCCCATACACCAATAAAAGATGCTTCTTTCTTAATTAAGTAGGTTGGCAATTTCAGGTGGGAGGTCTCCTTTCACTTGGTATCCACAAGAATATGTTGAGAATGTACCAATGAATGACATGAACATGAGAGCAAATGCCAGTAGAAACTTTCCAGGAAGAACATACAGATTCTACAATGGAAAATCAATATATCCATTTGGCCATGGACTAAGCTACTCAACCTTTTCTTCGTTCATAATTTCAGCGCCTTCCACCATTGTCGTAAAGCAAAAGACAACCCATGACTCAGATACCATGCTTTTATCTAACTTGACTGCCCAAGCCCTTGATATTTCAAACCTGAATTGCCAGAGTTTAAGGTTTAACATCACAGTTGGGGTCAAGAATAATGGCAAAATGGATGGATCCTATGTGGTTTTAGTGTTCTGGAAGCCAACAAATACTGAAGGAGGACTGACTGGAGCGCCTAATATACAGCTGGTGGGGTTTGAAAGAGTCTGGGTGGAGAAAGGGAAGACAGCAACAGTGACAACAAAATTGGATGTCTGCAAAGATTTCAGCTTAGCTGATGCATATGGGAAGAGGAAGTTAGTCACAGGGCTGCAGACTATAGTTGTTGGTTCTTCAACTGAGCGCCAAGTTAGGCATCCGTTTAACATTAGGCTGGCCAAAAAACAAGAATATGGAGCTCTACTTTACGTCTAATTCTTAAGAAACATATACAGCGTGCTTCAATTTGTGCTCTTTCTAGAATATACTGCTAGAAAAGATGAGCATCTATCTAGATCTAGAGTCTAGGCTATTGCCTATTGGTGGTGGTACAGAAAGAATACAGGGTAAAAGATCCAGAAGATTGCTGACTTATATGAAGCAACTAATGTAGTGTAATATGCAATAAATTTATTACTTGATTTCCATTCTTGTCCCGGGCTGAGATGTTTGGTAGGGCTCTCCGTAGATGATCTGTGTATTGTATTGTGCCCTCTTATGACAGTTACGAGTCGATATTATTGCATGCCATTTTATTTATGGTTTATGTTTAGATAATTATTTATGTGATTTCTGCTGGAGTTACTAATACTCTTTTGTTTGTTTTTGTTTTTGTTTTTGTTTACCTTTTCCTTTTCCTGAGCCAAGCGTCGATTGGAAACAACCTTTCTGCTCTTTCGGGTAAAGGTAAGGCCTGTGTACGTACCTTCTCTAGACTCCACCTTATGGGACTATACTGAGTAGTTATTATTGTTATCTTCTTCGCACATTCACTTTTTCTGTGTCCGTTATAGTTTCTAACCTTCATAAATATCCATCCCCTTAATAAATACACACATTTATTTTATAGTGAATAATAATCGCTTAAAATCTCTAGTGACGTTCGGCAGATTTTTCAACCAATTGAGGTGGCGCAACTAGCTAACATTAATAGTCAAATGATGGAGACTGATCAACCTCATAAGCCGATTTATGTGTTCTACTCATTTTTCTAGTTTCATGTATATTATGAAGTTGAAATAAATTACAAAACTATGATACTTTTAATAGCAACTCTCAAGCTTCCCAACGGTCTTCTTCTCTAGCGGCAGCTCCCCTTCCCCCACTCTCCCCTTCCCCCCTCCCCTCTCCCCCCCTCCCCCCCTCCGGCAACCAGCCACCCAGGTAAGGTAAGGTCACCCCCACCCCTCTTCTCTCTCTTCTCCCCCCCACCCTTCCCACCCCCAGCCCCCAGCCCCTCCCCATCTCCGCCTCACCTCTTATCCCTCTCCCTCTCTTCTCTCCCCCCACCTCTCTTCTATCTCCCCCCCCCCCGCTCAGCTCCCCCCAACCTCTTTTTCTCCCCATCCCTCTCCCTAACTCCGGCGAGTCGCCGGCAACCCCCACACCCGTTCCCCTGCCTTTTTGTGTGGTTGGCTTTGTGTTTGTGCAGGTTTTCGACGGGACGCAACAGAACTACCCGTCCCGATAAATCTCAGGACAGGCGACAAGGCGACTTTGCGGCATTGGGAGTGAAGAGCTAAGCAACACCGGCCAGGACGTGCAAGAGGAAGCAGCACTTGACCTCGGGCGCACCAAATCCTACCTTCAGGTTTTTTCACCGGGAGTTGGTACCTCCCGCCTCTCGTTTAACCTGTACACATTTTTCGTACTCTTGCTATCATTTCTTGTGAGGTTTACTCTGTTATTATCTAGTGCATCCTTTTCGTATCTCTCTTCTGTGCGTGGGTGCGTCATTATTCTCCATAGTCAGTTGGAGGGATAGTGGCCGCAGCGGGGAATGTAAGTGCAAGGTCATGTCCTCGGGGGGTGGGGGCGGTGGCGGGGGTGCGTAGGGGGACATGGAGCGGTTCTGCAGGTAGGGCGGGAGGTAAGGGTTGGAAGAGGGTAGCGGACGAACATAGGTTAAGGATCGGGTCGTGGAACATAGGTACTCTCATTGGTAAGTCCGTTGAGTTGGCGAAGATTCTTCGGAAGAGGAGGATCAACATAGCCTGTGTCCAGGAGACTAGGTGGAAAGGGACGAATGCGCGGGATGTTGACGAGTGTTGTAGCACCTACAAAGCTCTCACCAGGCTCCATTTGTTGTAATTCAAGAGGAGTAGGCATGTATAGTTCATAAGTGTTAAAGCAAATCAAATTGAACATTTTAACTTTTTGGTTTGAAGAGCTCTAGTAATAGAAACTGCAGTGATTGATTTTCCAAAATAGAGCATCGCTTGAACATCATTTGAATAAAACAATATGTTCCCAATCGAGCATTCGAATAACAGTTGCATCAGTAGAAGTTGTAGAAGCCGACTTGAATCCTTCCATATGGTGTTGCATAAACCATAGAGTATAGCTCGAGCAACAGAGCACAATATCCCTGTGTTTTATTGTTCCTTGTTGTATTGTTACGTGCACTGCTGACTGAATAATAGTATATCAGTGGCCTCTACAATATCTGTTTGTTTTCAGTTTTGACTTGCCATCATTATCTTCGACATTACCAGTAGATAGATCTATTGATGAATGTTGTACTCCAGCAGATGCTCTGTGTGTTTATCAGACAGAAAATAGTCAAAGCTAGACAAAGGTGATAATACGTGCACTGTTATCAGGATAACAGAACACTTGATTGCAGTGATAAAATTTGTTTGCTTTCAGAACTCGCCATCATTATCTTCGAATTCATCAGCAGCTAGATCTATTGACCTATTCCTTGAGCTTTCACTTGTAAGTATTGTGTCCTATCTTAACTTGTTTGATTGCAGTAGCATTATGCATAGTTAGTTTTCCCCTCTTGGTTTCTGATCATTGTCCATACACTGTAAGGATCCCTCAGATTGAGCATAAAAATGCTAAACCATCAACTCAGGAATTATTTCAAATGTTAATATTGTCAAACGCTTCCATCAATGTGCACTAGATATGATAGTGAGGAAGTTTGCTCTTTTACCGGGAGTAAATAGAGAAAGCTTTAATTCTTTAGATTTACCATCATTTGTTGATATGTGCTGATCAGTTTTACTAGTTTGGGCAGGTACACATGAAATAAAGTAATTCTATTCAACATTATTATTGTGAATTTCTTGAAATATATTGATGATTTTTAAAAAATCTCTGATTTTCTTTTGTAGGTAGTAACCAATCTATCCAATGTGTGCAAAACATAATAATGTGCCTTCTTATGGAATAGTACAACAGGAGCCGCACTTGGAGAGCAGCCAATACTATTCTTTTGTGAGAGTTTTTTATTGCATTATGTGGCCATATTGTTCAAGATGACCTCGTACTAGCCAAGGAGAAGCTTGAAGACATTTTATTTTTGTTGCTTCTGTGTGTTTTGTTTTTCTGGGGCATTTCAGCTGTATGGACAATTCCTATATGTTCTGAGTTCTAATAAAAAGTTTGTTGATCTTTTTTTATAAGAGATTTAACGGTGTCTCTTCTTACATTAATGATTTGCTCTAATACACTTGTGTAATATTTTTTCTTCATAATTATTTTTAAAAAAATAAATTCTTTTGAAAAAAATAGGTTTCAGGGGCGACCAAACTTTGCTACAAAATAATTACTATTTGTGGCGACCAATATTGCTACCAAACCTCATGTTATTGTGGTGATAAGAGCTGCCACTTAATTCCTTGCAGCGACTCTCATCGCTACTAAAGGTCGTTCATCAGTGGCGACCTACCTCAAGCCTATTTTGTGGGTGGGTATTTTACTGCACTTATTGTGGCGACCTGAGTCGCTACAAATGTATATTATTTGTGGTGACTATCAGCTGCCGTCACAAAATACATTTAGTAATGGCAATAAATGGAGCGACCAGAAAGTCGCCACTAAACGTATATAGCAGCGACATTGCAAGATGTAGTCGCGACTTGTGTCGCCACGGAAAGTCTGATTTCTTGTAGTGATAATTTCTATCCAAATTCATGAAAATTGATGTTAATCCTACCATAAAATGATGTTTTTGAGTCAAGAAACTTACCTCCGATGAATACCCGATGATTTCCCAGCGTTTTCCCGTGATTTCTTCTCTCTAGGGCTCAAAAATGGGGGTTTATGAAATGAAACCCGTATGTGAAATGTTTCTGGTTTTAATTCAGTGCCTGGGACTTTTCTTCTACGCGTTCGCGTTCCTTGCCACGCGTTCGCGATGCCCAGCTCCGGATTGACCTTCGCGAACGCGACCTCCCCAACGCGTTCGCGATGCACTAGCTCCCGGCCGTCTGATTTTCCTTCTACGCGTTCGCCATAACCCTCACGCGAACGCGATGCACACCCTGACAAACCTACGCGAACGCGACATCCTGAACGCGATCGCGAAGCTCAAGAATCCTGGCCTACACGAACGTGATACCCTGTCTCGCGATCGTGATGCTTGACTCGCCTGGCCTTCGCGAACGCGGCCCATGCCACGCGAACGCGAAGGCTTGGATTTTGCCCAGTGATCTGCAATTTTTTTGCAGATTTTTAAGTTCCAAAAATGCCGGATGATGGTCCGGATTCACCCCGAGGCCCCCGGGACCCCAACGAAAACCACCAACATACTCCAAAACACGATACGAATTTGTTCCAATCATAAAAACACCATCCTAAATATCAAAATCACCAATTACACACGGATTCAAGCCTAAGTTTCTTCAAAACTTCCAAATTACACATTCCATCAAAAACCCGACCAAACGACGTCCGAATGACCTGAAATTTTGCAGGCACATCCAAAATCACCTAACGGAGCTACTGCAACTGTCGGAATTCCATTCGACTCCCGGATCAAAATCTCACCTATCGATCGGATTTCGCTAAAATTCAACCTTAGCCAATTCAAGCCTATTTCTACACCGGATCTCCAAATTCAATTCCGATTGCTCTCCTAAGTCATAAATGATCCCTCGAAACTAGTCGAATCATCAGAATCCGATTCCGAGCACTCTAACTCGATAGTCAACTCTAGGTTGACTTTCCATATTCAAACTTCTTTCAAACATGCTATTTGCTTCATTTTTAATTCAATTCACTCCTAACTCACCCGATAGGTTCTAACACTGATATAGAAGCATAAGATATGTAAATGCAAGGTAACGGGGTGGAAATTTTCGTAACGACGGGCCGGGTCGTTACAACTATACAACCCATCACTACAAAGGTAAATTTAATTACTTCAAATAATATTACTCAAGAAACTCACAAAAATACTTCTTTGAAGCCGAAGAAGAAAACTTTTAAGAAAAAATATGGTAGACCTCTCAAGAAAAATAATGGTGCAAACAACCAAGCACAGAATTAACAAGTTCAAATTGCGAAACTATGCTTGTCTGTGGCAAAAGTGGGCATATTGCTCGATTTTGCAAATTTCGGAAACGTGATCCTACACCACAAATAAATGTTACCGAAGAGCCACTTGTGGCAGTGATAACAGATATTAACATGATAGAAAATATTGATGGATGATGGGCTGATTCTGGAGTAAACCGTCATGTTTGCTATGATAGATATTGGTTTAAAGTGTATATTCCATTTAGGGAGCCAAAAATCATTATACTTGGTGATTCTCACATAACTCGGATACTTGGAAAGGGAGATGCCGAGTTGAAGTTTGCTTAAGGAAGAATATTAACATTGAAAGGCATACTTTATACGCCTTCAATGAGAAAAAATTTGATGTCTAGTTTTCTTCTTAACAAGGCAGGCTTCAAACAAATTATTGAAAGTGATCAATATGTAATAGTAAAAAGGGGTATTTTTGTGGGTAAAGGCTATGCATGTGATGGGATATACAAGTTGAATGTTGAGATGAATAAAACTACTTCAAGTTCTGTTTAAATGTTGTCTTCTATTAATTTTTGGCATGCTCGTTTGTGTCATATTAATAATTGTTATGTGGGAATCATGAGTAGTTTAGTATTAATGCCAATTATTAAAAACAATTTTGAAAAAATGTGTGTCTTGTATTAAAGCCAAAATAACTAAAAGGCCTCATTTTCAAGTTGAACGAAAATCTGAATTGTTAGAATTAGTTCGCACTAATATTTGTGAACTTGGAGGAATTTTAACCCGTGGAGAAAATAGATATTTTATCATATTTATTGATGATTTCTCTAAATTCACATATGTTATTTGATGAAAAATAAAAGTGATGCGTTTGAAAATTTTAAAAATTATCTCCATGAGGTTGAAAATCAATTTGAAAGAAAAATAAGAAGAATTAGAAGTGATAGAGTCCGTGAATATGTGTCTAATAAATTTAGTTTTTTTGTGAGATCATTGGAAATAATTGATGAAACTACTCCACCTTATTCTCCGGTATCAAATGGTGTGACGGAAAGAAAAATAGAACTTTAGTAGAGTTAACTAATGTCATACTTATTGAATCAAATGCACCTTTAAATTTGTGGAATGAAGCTTTTTTGACTGCATGTTATGTGTTCAATAGAGTGCCTCATAAGAAAACAAAGTTGACACCATTTGAGTTGTGGAAAAATTACAAGCCAAATTTGAGTTATTTGAAAGTTTGGGGTTGTTTAGCCTATGTTAGGCTAATGGATCCTAAAATTTCAAAATTGGGTAAGAAAAATTTACCACTTGTGCATTTCTTTGTTATGCTTCTAATAGTACAGCCTATAGATTTTTAAATCTGAAAGAGAATATAATTATAGAATGAGGTGATGCTATTATTTATGAAAAAATAATTTCCATTTGAGTCTAGAAATAGTGGGGGTCAAAGTGATAAAGATAAATTATTTATATATGCCTAGTTCTTCTACTTCTATTTTACAAAATAAAGAAAATGCTGCTTATGAGTTAAGAAGAAGTAAAAGAGCTAGAATAGAAAAAGATTTTGATCCTGATTTTTATGTTTTTAATATTGAAAATGACCATCTTACATTAAAAGAAGCTTTATAATCGCCTGATGCTATTTTCTGAAAAGAGGTTGTAAATGATGAAATGAAGTCACTAATTTCTAATAAAACTTTGAAGTTGATTGATTTATCCCCAGGTTGTAAAACAATTGGGTGCAAACGGGTCCTAAAAAAAAATTAAAAACAGATGGATCGATTGAGAAGTAAAGCTAGGTTAGTTGCTAAAGGTTTAAAGCAACTAGAAGGCCTAGAATTTTTTGAAACTTTTTCTCTGGTAACTAGAATTACATCCATTAGACTTTTAATTGCTATTGCTGTGATTTTTGATTTGCATGTTCATCAAATGAATGTAAAAATTATTTTTTTAAATGGGGATCTAAATGAAGAAATTTATATGGATCAACCTGAGGATTTTATAGAAGCTGGCTAAGAAAGTAAAGTGTGTAAACTTACTAAATCCCTATATGGCTTGAAACAGGAACCTAAGCAATGGCATGAAAAGTTTGTTTCCTGCATGATAAAATAGTTTTAAATCGAATGAATGTGATAAGCGCATCTATCATAAGTCTTGGAATAATTCATATGTAATTATTTGCCTCTATATATGTTGATGATTTGTTAATATTTGGCTCTAACATAAATGTTATTGGAGAAACTAAAATCATGCTTAATAGCCATTTTGACATGAAATATTTAGGAGAGGCAAATTTCATTCTTGGAATGAAGATTACTAGAACATGCGATAGAATTTTCCTTGATTAGTCATATTGTTGATTGCTTGAGAAAATTTTGAAAAAAAATATAATTTTGTTGATTGCATGCATGTTGTAACACCTTTTAATTCAAGTGTTCATTTATTTTCTGTACAAAGTGAGAATAATGTGATAAATCAAAAGGAATATGCTAGCTTAATTGGAAGTTTGAGCTATGTGGCTGGTTGTACTCGACCTGATATTGCATACGCAATAGGAGTACTTAGCAGGCTTACAAGCAAGCCAGGTAAAGAATATTGGCATGCCTAACAAGAGTTATGAGATATTAACTTGGTACAAAAACCTATGGCTTATATTGTAAAAAATATCTTGATCATGTACTCGAAGGCTTTTCTGATGCAAATTGGAACACTTTATTTGGTGATTCCTGTTCTACTACGGGTTATATTATTACTTTGGGAGGTGGTGCTATTTGTTGGAAATCGAAAAAGAAAATAATAATTTCTAACTCTACCATGGAGGCTGAGCCAATTGATTTAGCTTCGGCTAGTGAGGAAGCGAATTGGTTGAGAAATTTATTATTTCAAATTCCTTATTTTGAAAAACCAATTCCTCCTATTTTAATTCATTATGATAGCACAACTGCAATTGGTAGAGTACAAAATCGTTATTACAACGGTAAATCCAGGCCTATAAGGAGAAAAAAATAGTACTATGAGATCATATTTGACAAGCGGTGCCATTAATGTTGATTGTGTTAAATCTTGTGATAATCTTGCAGATCCATTAACTAAGGCCTTAGCAAGAAAAAGGGTCTGGAGCATATCGATGAGGGATGGGATTGAAGCCCATAAGCTCATAAGTCATATTTGAGGAAACTCAACCTGGGGACTAAAAATCCTATAACCAGGTTCAATGGGAAGAACGAATCATATGATGGCTTGGTTTAAAATGCATTATTTTTATTATTATCCCATCCCTATGATGTGATTGAATTTATCCTGTACTAATTTTTGAGGTTGACTTTTATTAACTCTTAATGTAAAAATATGTAGTTTGTGAGTGGGTGTTAGAGTTACAGGAGTACCCTTGACATATTTCATCTATGTGAGTGTGGAAGTAGGTCGCTTACTATGAGAATTAGGCTTGTTCTAAAAAGCACTCATGAAAATCGGGATAACACAAGGCCGTAATGTGCTGGCTAATAAAGCTCATGTCAACTTCATTATGCATGATAGTCTCTTCAACTAATAAACTCTCTTATATATTTTAATATTAAAATGAGTGGGGGAATGTTAGTGTAATGTTAGTCTAATTGCATTTTGTTATTAAAATAAATTCTTATAACTCCCACTGCACCATGATATAGAAAATGGAACTCCTATAACTCCCACTATACTCCATGAAGTAAAAAAATGACCATAACTTTTTTTGTAACTCTTTTGCCATGTTATACCACTAAATATCCCATGTTCTCCATGATATCATAACTTATTACCCCACTTTCTTCCAATTTAATTTAAGGAAGAATTCTTATACCTATAAATAAGAGTCTTTATTCCATATTGTGGTATGAAAAAATAATTGTAGAGTGTTTCTATAAAGTGAAGTTAAAGTTATGAAAAAAGAAGAAGAGAGTTTTTTTTTTTTTACTTTTGTTGAAGGAAGGTGTTCATCTTGGTGGAGCTTTGGACTCAACAACTTGTCCAGAGTTTGTTCGAGTCATATAACATAATGAGCTATTGTATCGAGGGGGAGACATGTCACTGCTGGACCAGTGAAAAACTTTGCTGCGGTAGGCTTAAATTCTCTTAAAGAGAGCGAGATATCTACGTCCAGCCTGAAGATATTTTATTTATTTTATTTTATTTCCAACTGTAATTATATTTTCACCAATACAAGGTTATCTTACTATGCGGAAACACATGGTGCACAATCTAAGCGTTCAGGATCATCACATGCCTGATGCTCATCATACGACGTCTCACAATGAAAATCTGGCACTCCTCCGTCTCTACATCTGCTCTTTAAAACCTCCAGAGAAACATCATATTGGCTTTCTTGTAGTACTAAATAGTCAACACACTGCAAAATACAACCTTCTTCTACTGACGGAGGCCATATGCTACAGTTTGCTAATGTCACAGATAAGATGAAGAAAATTACACAAATATGCTTCAATACCATCATCCGATTACAAGCCATCCTTGTATGTATAACTCCTGCCCAGATAAGCAATTATCCAATGAAGTTAAAGAGCTTTATTAATAACCTATAAGCATAATATTAAAAGAAGTACACTCGTGTGTAAATATTACAACTTCATGTGGATATATATAACGCCTGTCTGATAAAGCATTTAAGAAGATCCTCTCAAGTATTTAAAAAATCACATTAATATGCTCTCTTTTTCTCGAAATATAAGATTTTTTCAATCAAGCACGAGGACTATCTCAATTTTGGTTCTTAAATTAGCATCTCAAATTATTGTACTTGCACCCAATTGTCCTCATTGCTCTACCTCCGTCAATTGTTTTGCCTTTTTACATAATTTTTAATGCAAGTTAAAATAATTAACATAACATTTTTGCTATTTTATCTGTATTCAAAATTGCATGCCACTTTTTTAAACAGTCTTATTGTGTAAAAGCTGAAATAAGTTCTGCCACTAACGATTCTAAGACATTTCCAACCTACAAATATCAAGTGTAAGAGAATGGACGTTGTTCCAAATATAGAAGCACATATATGAAGAAGCAACTACGCACGCCACACAACAGCAAAAAATAAATTAAAGCAAAAAAAGAAAATTTCTTTAATACAAAATGATCAAGATCGAATAAAAAATCTTGCTTACCCTTTATTTTGCTAGCACAACAATGTTGTTCTAAACTGATATTTTCTGAAGATAAAGTTTTAGGGCATAATAAATAGAGAGCAATTAATAGAATTTAGACATTTACGTTATGCGTGAACAAAAGTTTTATTGATGTTAAAGCTGAAAAAGCTCACATGTTCAGATGAATCGGTAGTCTGATCTCTCTTCAAGCAATTGTTTCCGAAGAGACATTAATGAAGTATCATAAATATGAGAAAATATTTGGTGACAATTCATTAACGTCAATGCTTACACCCTCTTGCTAAGAAGAGGGAGAAACGTACCTTGCGCGGGGACTGCTAGTAAATTATATATCAAATTCATTGTGGCTATTTTTGATCATATGTTGAACTGTAAACTACTAATGATGCAGCTAATTAATTCAATTTGAATTCTGCCCTGAAAAGTTCAAGGGCAGAATCTTTTTTATACTTGTGACCATGCATATTCAGCTGCTACCATAATATAACCAACGTAAAAGGGCATACATCACCCAGGCATACACCGGGTCGGATATTCCCAAACCCCCCACATAGCGAAAATTTAATACACCGGGCTGATCTTTCTTTACTATTAAAAATAGGAGTACTTTGGCCTTATTTATTTCTTGGTATAAAATTATTTCCTTGCCGTCAAAATGTCGGACCACTTCTATCAGTATTAGCTAACAGTTGGATCTTAAAGCCTAATTCTTATCAGATTAGATTGATTAGCATAGTTGAAGTAGAATCTTGTTTCGTTTCTGAAATTTTAATTATCCTCTTTTAAAAGTCATTTTAATTCTTTTGCTCCTTATTTCCACCATTGGTCCGCTTGACGCCCCTTCAACCATTGCTCCGCCTTAGATCACCTCGAACGACTAACAACCAAGTTTTTCAATATATATATATATATATATATATATATATATATATATATATATATATATATATATATATATATATATATATTGCGGTAAAATTATCAAAAGATTTAAATACACTTAAAAATGGATTACCCACATAGAAAAAGGAAAAAGAGCGATTCTATTACTGGAAAAATTTGATGATCAAAATGAAAAATTATTTGAGTATTTGACGATATGGGTATTAGTTAGAGGGTGGATCCAATTAACCAATACCGCTGTTCGTTGAAGATTGTTTCTTCTTTTTCTTTTTTTCTTTTTTGTTTACCGTAAAATATGAGTAACACTTAAATTTGTTTTGTGGTTTTAAATATATGTCATTTAATCTAATATTAATTGATAAACAAGGAATCTAATGTGTAAATTTAAGAGTAAGGCAAGCCAAACCAATCGTCGACCTCGAGGTAAATGAACAAGAACAATAAGATAATAATAAGACGATTCTGATGAACATTAGGCATGAAAGTAAAAATGTATGTTCTCTTCTCAATGATTGATGATCCTTACAAATGATTGGGGTCCCTTTATATAGCGGATATCCTAACTAAGGTACAAGTCTAATTGTAATAGGGAATCTTATTATACAGTTGCATAGGTCTCGCTATTCACGGACAAACTTGGTAGAGTCTGAGGGATCGGTATGGAGACGTTTGTATAGAGGCTACGGAGTTAGGAAAAGTTTCACTTCTGTTCTTTCTTGTCATGCGATTCTGCTTCTCAAATACTGATTGTCTTTCTGCTCTGTTGTTTCGCAGATGGCGAGAACAAGTGCTTCTTCTTCTACCGCGCAGCAACCCGAGCCCCCAGAAGTAGCTCCTGCGAGGGGAGAGGCCGAGGCAGGGGCAGAGCTCAGCCCCAGGCAGCAATTCCAGAGTTGGAGCCTCATATTGACTATGATGAGGAGGTTTCGGTCCCAGCAACTCCAATGGGCCCAGCTCAGGTCCCAAAAGGAGTTATGGTCACCCAGATCTTCAAGACACTCTAGTCAGATTGGCAGGCTTTATGGAGAGTGTCACCAGAGCGAGTTTGCTGCCATTAGCACCAGCCTCTTCTCAGGCTGGGGGCGGAGTTCAGACTCCTGCTACACGTACTCCAGAGCAGGTAGCTCCCTGGACTCATACCCCAGTGGTTCAGCCAACTGTGACAACTCAGCCAGGTATTACACCTCAAGCTGGCGATGGAGCGGCTATGTCTTCGGATGTTTAGTGGAGACTTGATCGGTTCTCCAAGATCTTCACCACCACTTTTAGCGGTTCTTCATCAAAGGATCCACTGGATTTTCTTTTCAGCTGTCATGAGATTCTCAGGACGATGGGTATAGTGGAGACCAACGGGGTCAATTTTTCCACCTTCCGGCTTGCAAGATCCGCCAAGACTTGGTCGGGGGATTTTTGCCTATCTAGACCAGTAGAGTCTCTAGCTTTGACATGTGATCAGTTCGCCGAGTTATTTTTGGAGAAGTTTCTCCCAGTCACTCAGCGGTAGGCACTTCGCAGGCAGCTTGAGCGCCTCCAGCAGGGCTCCATGGTAGTTACATAGTATGAGACTAGATTTGTTGTCTTGGCACGCCATGATATTGTGATAGTCCTCACGGAGCGAGTGATGGTTCAGAGATTTATTGAAAGATTGATTTAGCCGATCCGTCTCCAGATGGCTACGGCAGTTGGTAGTGATATTTCCCTTCAGGAGGCGGCCAACGCGGCCCGCAGAGTTGAGATGGCCCTCGCACGGGGAGGTGGTCAGACGTCGGACAAGAGGCCTCGTCATTCTGGTAGGTTTAGTGGTACCTTGTTTGGAGGTAGGGATTCCTATTGTAGGGGTCAGTCACCGAGGTACTTTCAGTCCGCACTTCAGGTTTCTCATGGCACTCCAGGCAGCGGTGGTTCTCAGCGGTACTGTTCAAATCAGCAGCCTATCAGTGCACCCCCACTTTAGTGCTTCAGGGGAGGACATTCAGGTCGACAGGGCCAGCAGCTACAGCAGCCGAGATCTTGTTATGGTTGTGGTGATCACTCCGGTCATATTCTCAGGTTTTGCCCTCGAGCCTAGGGCGGATCTTAGCAGCGAGGTCCTCGCCCCATGATTCAGGCAGCTGGTGATCCGCAGCCTACCCAACCAGCTATAGGCAAGGGTAGGGATCATAGAAGTGGAGGTAGGGACCGTAGAGATGGAGCTCAGACCAGCAAAGGTAGAGGTCAGCGAGTAGTTGATCGTCCTAAAGACATGGTTTAGGGAGGTGGAGCCCATCGTCGGTGTTATGCTTTGTCAGTCAGGCCAGAGGCTGAGTCTTTCGATAGTGTTATTACAAGTACTATTCTGGTCTGTGATAGGGATGCTTCAGTGCTATGTTCGAGGTAATCAAGCATGTTAGTATTTCTTACTCAACATGCTCTATGTTTGCATTTTGAATATTCCGTGAAGAAAGAAGCATCAATTTTTACTTCGGAAATCACATTTTTCATTCCGCCCTTTTTGTCTCTAAAATTTAATTGAAATCTTGGATTTTATATCAGTGAAGGTTTTCGTTTTTCTATTTCAAAGCGAAAATTGTAATTTTCCCTTTGATTTACAGTCATGTATTATATACTATGAATCCACGTTCAGTTTTCTGTCTTTTCATCGTCGATTGTGTAATTGTGTTGGGATGCAATTTGATAGAATCCAATTAAAGGGCAAAATGTTCTTTCGACTAAATTAGTCTATAAGTAGTTTAGCCTACAGACTTATGAATTACGTCTGGTATTGGAATTGCAAACATATTTTCATTTTCTAAACAACGTCCAGTATTAGCCTCTTTAGATGGAAAACACCCAAACAGAGTTATAGATTGAACATAAGTACAGAAAATTAACTACTCCCTCCGTTTCAATTTATGTGAACCTATTTCCTTTTTAGTCCGTGCCAAAAAGAATGACCCCTTTCCTTATTTGGAAACAATTTACCTTTATGCAATGATTTATAACCACACAAAATAAAGGTGCATCATTTTACACCACAAGATCAAAAGTCTTCTCTCTTTTCTTAAACTCCGTGCCCAGTCAAATGGGTTCACATAAATTGAAACAGAGGGGAGTATAAAGGTTAATGCAACGACATGGAAAGGAAGTGCAGTTCTTGCACAATTATGTCATCCATTAGTTAGTCCCGTAAATTAGCATCGGTAGAAAATACGTAAGTACTTTTGTCCAGCTTTTTTAATTGTTCATTGAAATAAATACACAATTCATCCATCAGCCCCAGTACAATGTTGATGTTGACATGTAGTGGAACTTCATTAATGTCTCTTTTGAAACCTCAAATCATTGAAAGTAAATATATAACGATGAAGAGAGACAAAATAATAAATAATTTTTAAGAAAAAGTTAATGATTTATTTGTCATGTTAATATAGAAATTTTTTCTACGGCCGTGCTTGACCTTATCAATTTTTCTCTCTGTATATATATATATCTATTTATTAGGATCATTGCCACTTGGTTCAAAGGGAAAAAGAGAGCTGAGGGAGCCGAGGATAAGATTTTTCATTCACAATGGCAGAAATCAGTACATTAATTTGTCTTTCGAAACAAGCAGCACTGCAGCAGGTACAACATCTGCAAGCCCATTGGTTACACAAGTTGATCACTAGCAATCTCTAGCACAAGGGTATGGGTCTATAAGTTGAAATCCTGCTCTATCAAAGTACCAATCCCCTACTGCTTCTGCAAGTGTCTGCACAGATAAAATGTTACAACAAAATCTGTTATTAACTCATAAATATTTATGATAAAATAAAGTCAAAACATAAAGTGCATATATTCACAACTTTATATGGACAAAACAAAAGAAATAAGATTACCTTATGGAGTAATCTTGGAGAGGTAGGACTGAACCAGAAATTAGTTGATAAAATTGCACCATGAGAATGGCAAGACGTGATGAAATAACCCCTCGTAAAACAAGGGGTTAGTCCCTCAAATGCCTTCAAGAACTCCGCTCCAAAAGCTATATGAAACAGAAAAGATTCATTTTACATTATGTGATTGGATTTGGAAGCTATAAATTAGTTAATCACGAGCGCAGGGCTAACCTTGAATAATTAAACGCTGGCTGAATGTGCAGTTACTTATTTGTTTCTTGCATTGCTCCCAGACAAGTTGAGGATCAAGGTATTTGGGAACCAAAGTACTATTAATCTGTGTTGGTTATCAGAATGAAGTTTTTTAGATTATAAAAACTAAATAAAGAAATAAATAAAATTCTTCAAACTGTCTCCTTTACCTGCCACGAGTCATACGCTGAATTGATTATAAAAAGTGGAGTTTGAACATATGGAACCACATTCTCCGGGAAGAAGCACTGCACAATATATCATTAAGGGAAACTATGTTATAATTATATGGAAATATTTATATTATAGCATAATTAAGGAAAGTGTTTTTGTTTCAAAATCTTAAATTATTACCAGACTAGGATCCATTGCAGACGTACATGCTGAAGGCAAATTCATAGCCGATCCCTTCGAACGAGAGGAAAAAAACTATTAGAGTAAAGCAAAAGAATTTAAATTTGTACTATCTACTTTTTAAGCGTACCAAATTACTTATAGAAAAAAAATGGGACTCACATGTAGAGTAACAACTCTCTGATACATCTCTTGAATATCCAAATTACCAGAGATTGTCTTCCTGCAAATTAAAATAATGAAATGTGCCAATGGCAGAGACATAAATTAAAAAGCAATAGAGTTAATTAGTAGAACACAAAGTATCATATTCTTGAGAACACATAATTATGTGTAATAGCAAGAGCTCACCCATTGATGAAGAAGCCTGCATCTGCAACACATTTGACTCTGGCATCATTGGGTAAGAGGGATTATAAACTTATCGCAGTTCAAAATTGTAGCCAATCCTCCTGCTGAACTTCCGCTCAAGATTGCCTAACATTATGTTGCATTTTTTTTAAGGGAAGATTTGGCGAATTAGAAGGAAAGAGACAAAATATAATAAGGTACATACTACGTGACTTGTAATCATGATTCATAAATAGGATATTCTTACATTTTCAGCATTTTGCAGGCCTTTGTTCCATATATCTTCTATGATGGCTTTAAATATTCTTGCCCCTCCAAAATACAGCTTGTTGTCCTAATGTAGATTTGGCAATTTCCAATCAGAAAACAACATTACAGGAGAGATATATATAGTAGTATTACTTACGGGGTCAACTTGTTCAACATCACCAGTGAAGGATGAACCATCACAGTACTTCACTCTCACCCTGTTCCAGTTGTAAAACTCTGCCAATTCCAATATTGTTTGCAGTTAGAAGACGTGGGATATTTTTAATGCATACAAAGAAAAAGAAAAGAAAGCTAATATAACTGAAAATATATATGAACATCACCTGGATTTTGTTCGGAAGAATTAGAAAGTACCCCAGCAAAAAAAGCCCGGCGATCCATATACTTGGAAGAACCTGAGAAATTAAGTGAACGATCAAGGCAGTCGGGGATACTGCTGCACCAACCGCCAGCCTATAAATATGAAATTCCCCCCGAATTAATAAAGCAGACCATATGTAGTTTAAAAAAAAAGTAAATAGTAGTAAATAAATAATAAGAATGAAGTAGTAAGTAGTAACTAACGTCCAATACGATAATCCAGCTGCGCAGCCCGGCCGGTACCATGTCCCGGATGCAGATGATATGCTGGTGGACTTCCATCAAGGCATACTGCAGTTGCCTCAAAAACAAAACATTTACGTGCATGTCATTCTCTTAAAATTTCTGCTACAACTTCAGGAAGATTACCTGCGCCTTTGGCAGTCGCGCTGTGCAATATTGTAATGTTGACGTAGAGTCCTTCATCTCCGGCACCAAGAGTAGTAGTTGTAGACACTACTGCTAGACATGCTAGCAAAGCCAACGGAAAGCTCAATGTCATCCTGCAAAAACAAAAAACAAAAAAAAGTAAATTCTACAGATTTTATGAAGAGTAGAGTAGAGGGATAAGTTTTAGTTTAAACAATGAAGACGAGAAACAGTTACACATGAAGTGAAGATTACATGTTGTTATAAACAAGAATATTTTTCTTCTTAAAAAGGCTGAGATAAAAGGAGATTTTAATTAGAGGGAGAAAGCAAACAATGCTTATGAATACACTGTAGAAGTAGAGGTGAATGAGCTCTATTTATAAGCAAACGTCCTTCTCTAAACTGCTCGCTTTTTCCTTTTTCTCTCAAATTCTTTTATTCATATTTTGCTCAAAGGTGTGATACAAAGAATAGTGTCAGATCAATTTGAGGTGTTTCTATAAATTAGTGGAAATATAAAATTGAGGAACCACAATTTTCGACGAGCACCATTTCTTTTTGTTTACTGCTTTGATTTAGTTTATTCCAAAATAAA
The DNA here is from genome assembly GCA_032618575.1 of Nicotiana noctiflora. NCBI lineage: Eukaryota > Viridiplantae > Streptophyta > Magnoliopsida > Solanales > Solanaceae > Nicotiana > Nicotiana noctiflora. The sequence continues at coordinate 69,469 of JASVEL010007076.1, read as the reverse complement.
TTACACATTTCTAAATTTAGAAATAATTTCACTTTAAACTCTTTAATTTTACCTATTTACTCTTAATGAAAAGTTTTTATAGGCACACAAATGTCATGTTCACACAAATTTTTTACCCCTTAAACTTTTAAAACTACAAATTTAAAAAAAAAAAATTCTTAAACTTCGTGCTAAATTAAACTACCTTATTTAATATAAGACATAAAAAAGAGGAAATATCATTTAACGTTTTAGACCGTACCTGTCCCCACCAAAATGTTATAAAAGGGTCATCCTATGCAATGCTACTGTATTAAATTTTGATGTTTAAGGGGAACTCTATATCCCAGAAGGACCACCCTACTATGTGTAAATTGTAATCGTATCACAATTAATAAATCTATCTTTGTCTCTATCAAAATATCCTTTAGAAGGAACTCGTATATATATAGTATGGCATTGATCAGCCTCTTCATACCTTTATTCAAGAATATTTCACTTCTTGAGTAATAATTGATCACCTTTCCACTAAAAGATAATTAGTACTCATAAATTGACCTACATGTCATGTGATATAAGCTTTAATTCTTAGGAATTCATTTATTGGGAATTGACCTTTACACAACATGTGATATGCTTTAAATGAAATTTAAAAAAAAAATCGATGATGATTTATTATTAATAGAATACTTCAGTGCGCAATTAAACTAAAATAAATTGTGAAAATTTCATGAAATCTGTCTATTTGTATCTATTTTTTTATATCTATATATACTATATTAAAAACACAAAACACTTCGTTAGTTTTTTTTACTCTTAAAAATAAATATCATATCAGATAAAATAGTAATTTAATTATTTTTCTAAAAATTGAGGAGTTTGAAATCAACAAAACTTATGGTTATTAATTTTTCCTTATTTCAATAGTGCAGGAACTCCTAACATTTAGGAATTTATAAATATTTAGTAAGAAATTTACTTATATAAATACTTATCAACACAATTGTGCAAAGTAAGCTATGTTAAAATTTGAACTTTTGAATTAATTATTTAAAACATGTAATATTAACCATGTTAAAGTAATATCAGATACTACACTCTTTGCATTATAGGAGACTTCTTAGATCAACAAATATTGTTATTCGTGGTGTTCCTTACGTGAGTATTTTGGTATTGTAGAGTCAAATAGTATTTATATCATTATTTATATTAGTTTAAAGTTATCAATTATTTTTGGATGTTTTATTAAATGTGGTTAATTTATTTGTCTTCGTAATTTTTTTAATTATTTGATTCATTAATTTCTTGTAGTTTTTGACATATTAGATTTTTTTGTGGTATAATTTTTTTTTTCTTGTAACAATAGGAATATTGACATCATCAAACAATTACACTTATAGAGCACCTAATTTTCTATCCACTGATTTTTAGACTTCCAACAAACAGAAAAAATAACTAATTACAAGTAATTTGTCTAACTAAACTTCTAAATTTCTTAGCTTTCTTTGAATACGAAGTAATTCTATCTTTTCTTTCACTTATCTCTTAATTTGTGTAACTACCTCTGCTCTATTTACAATTTTTTCATGAAATTTTTTAAGGAATTTAATTTTACATGTGTATACCATATAGCAAACTGTATTACCAACCATGTTTAAGGTTTGTGTTTATTACATTTAAGCATACTAAGTTTCAATTTATGTACCATAATTCAAATTAAGGCTTTAATTAAGTTATCATTAAATGTAGGAGTGTATTTAGGGACAAAATCTCCCAATTTATTTTGTTACCCGCTTCTCTCTCTTCTAATTTTTAAATTTTTTATTCCTCACCCCCCACCCCCCTCCCCACGATATTCCTCCAGTTCTTTTCTCCCTCACGTTTTTTCTTTTGTTCACTTCTTTTCCTCTTTTGTTCAGTTTTTTTCCTATTTTTTCGAGGATTCACCCAAGCTTCAATCTGGAAAAAAATTGAAGTTATCTCCATCTTCTTCAAAAAAATCAAAAAAGAAACATTCAAAAAAAGCTAAAAAACTCAGCCCTCATAATATTTCAGAAAAGGTATTTTTATTTAATTTTTCCGCGTAGTTTCTGGAAACCTTTTAATTTGTCTCAATTTTGAGGTTTAATTGTCGTTATTTTGTATTTTTATATGAATCGTTAATATATTTGTAGTTAAATTGTAGTTATATTGTGGTAGATTTGTAGTTGTTTTCAGTGGTTTTGTAGTTAAATTGTTGTTATACTGACATTTTTTATTGTAGTTGTTCTCAGTTATTATGTAGTTAAATGTATTTTAATTGTAGTTAAATCTAGTTTATTGTACTCAATCCACTTTTTTCTATTTTTTTCAGAATAGCCCGTTTGCTGCTCAGCTGAATGTGGATTATGGTGTTCTTAGGTTCCACACTTTGTGTGAGCCTAGCATACCAAGACAAAATCATATAATACAACTTTATACAATACTTAAACAGATTTGTAGTTGTTTGGAAATAAATTTTGTAGGTGAAGAGAAAATTTTGTAGTCAATATTTTTTTCCAACATTGATTGTAGTTTAATGTAGTATGTAGTAATTTTGTAGATACCCTTAAAAACAATATAACTTTATACAATATTAAAACTGATTTGTAGTTTATTTGTAGTTTTTTTGTAGGAATTTTATAGATGAATAGAAAATTTTGTAGTCTACATTTTTTTCAACATAGATCTTAGTTTAATTGTAGTATAAATGTAGTAATTTTTTAGATACCCTTAAAAATAATACTACTTTATACATACTTAAACTAATTAATAGTTTATTTGTAGATATATGTATGAATTTTGAATATATTAACATAAAATCAGACTTCCTCTTCTACATTCCTTCTTCTTCTCAAAAAACACAGATATGAGACCCATTTTTTATAATCAGAATTTTTTTCTTTCAATTGTAGCATGATTGGGATTTTTGGACATGATTGAATGGTGTCGCTGAGGTATTGTTCTATATTTTATTATTTTTTGATTTGTGGATTGAGAAAAAAAAGACGAAGAACAGATTTGATTTCAATTTGCTGAAGTTTTTTTTTTTTTTTAAATTACGAAAAAAATTCGGGAGAGATCAGATAAAGGATTTGCGTTTTAATTTGAACTTGAGGTCACTAAATCAATTAGGATATTCTTTTCCTGATTTTTAGCGCGCCATATTAGGAAGATTTAGCTACTATTAATTACTAATTAATGAATGGTATAAAAATTATAGAAAAAAAAGTGCACAAGGCGGGTAATTTACCAAATATGCACATTTTTTGTAATAAGGTTTCATATATGGTATAGATAGGAAAAAATCTCATTTTTTAATGTTCCTAGATCTTCATGTATGGTATATCACTGCTATATGCACTTGAGCTATCACTTCCTTTTTGAATTGCTTCTAATGCTTCCTTTTTCTCTTTCTAGCATTTGTTTGATACATGTAATTTGCTTTGCCTGTCCAAGCCACAGATTTAACTCTTGCCTTACTACATTGGTCCAGCTACATTTAACAAACAGATGGTCATGTGATTCAAGTGTGTCCTCATTACACAAATTACAGTTAATGTTTTCAACCTGTAATTGCATTCCAATCATCCTTTCATTAGTTAGCAGCCTCCCAAGTGTTGCAAGCCAACCAATAAACATGTGTTTGGATTGTGCTACAACTGTCGATATTAAATCTGCAACCTTCAAGCTTCTGTTGTCAACAAATTCTTGCAAGATAGCTTTGAGTAATTGAGTAAAACGAGCAAATTTTAGGCTTATATTTTCAGGAGTTCTAGGACCAACCTTCACTCCAAGTTTCTAAAAGACTAGAATTGTCCATTTCTTTCTTCTTATTATTTGATAAATCTTGGGATAATTGTGACAATTATATCACACTCTTTTTCTAAATTTATATTTTAAACTTGCAAGTTCAATTAAGTGTTATAATTTTGAATTTAGTATTAGAGTATTACTTAAGCTATAATAATTTCATAAGATATTACAAAATATGATGTTCTCCTAAAATTAAAAACGAAGCATGATAATTTGTGAAATTGAGAAGATGAAATTATAGTAGAACTTAATTTAAATTGAATATATGAAATGATGATTGAGGATTTCTACGGGGCAAAGTTTTATCCTTTATTGAGTTAACTTTAAAGAATCAACATTCATTAATTTTGGAAGCTTAAACTTATATTGTATGACTCATCCATAATTTTTAATAAGTACTTATGTAATTTATAAAAATAATTTATTTATCGAGATGGGTACATGCATAAAGTGTGTACCCCGGGACTAGTTAGTAAAAGTACCTATACCACATGTTAGTTCTTTCCAAACAATATAGTTTAAGCATAAGCAAAACAATAAACATACCAAACAATATATTTCTATTCACATTTGCGAAATATTCTTCGCATTTGTGATGTGGGTCTGGTGAAGGCATTCTTTGCATTTGATACTATTGTGTCGCATTTTCGGTCCCATTAGAGTTTGCATATGCGAACTAGTCTTCGCATTTGCAAAGGCAACAGAAGTGTGAGAGTTTTACATTTGTAAAGCTTTATCGTATTTGCGGGCTTCACATTTGCGACATCTGCAGCTAGGTAAATATGACTTAGACGGGATTTTTCTCCCATTTTTCAAATTTTCAAACCAAAAAAACATAAAAGGCGATTTTCCAAAGACTCCTTCTTTCCCAAATTATTGGTAAGTGATTCTAACCTATCTCCTTTACTACATTTCACAAGATTTCAATCTAAAATCTAAGGTATTCATGGTGCAATTGAGAATTTTTGGGTAGAAACTAGGGATTTTAAAAATTAGGGATATAGACCTCTAATTAAGATCGGATTCATAATCAATTATATATCCGGGCTCGGGAGTGAATGGGTAATCGGGTTTGGTCCGAATTTTAGGTGTGGACCAAGCGGGTCCGGGTATTGACTTTTTTAATAATGGCCTAAATTGAATCTTTTGCAATCGTGGGTAGTTCCTAAGGTTTAATTTGAATTGCTTGGTTGGTAATATACTAGATTCTACTAGTTTGGAGGCTCGTTTGAGAGGGAAAGCCGTAGTTGAGCTTTGAGTTTGCCCGTTGGAGCGAGGTAAATGCCGTGGTTAACCTTGGCTTGAGGGATTAAATCTTACTTGTCTATTTGCTACGTGTTCGATTGTTGGGTAGAACGTATAGGTGAAATGATGAGTACCTATGTGTTGTTGTCGAGTCATAGCATGCGGGTGAGTTTTATTCTTATAATTATTTCCTTCCTTGATCATATTATCCATGCTTAGACTAGTTAGTCGTTATGTTAATCATCCTTATCATATTTACGGACTTCGGCATATATTGAGTATTGATTCAAAGTTGAGGTTGGTATTGTGGAATCATATGTTGAAGTAAGATTTATTTTTGTTAGTTATATCTCCCTATTGTTATTATTCTTGTTTTGGTGAGGAAGAGTGTTAATGCACGAAGGGTGATGCCATACCATATTATAGGGGTCAATGTGTAATTACAGAAACTATAACTTAAAACTTAATGGGACCAAACTGACAATTATGAAACCTTCCTTCAGCCTCTTTCTTAACTAACTTAACTAACGAGTACTGATCTCTGAGCGTCATGTACAATCGACGCAAGCAACTCGTATCATTGATCTTCATAAGGTAATCAATTTGGTGTTAACGACGGCATTATTTGCTCGCCTGAAAATTGTTATTTAAGCAAATTCCATCTAAAGCAAGTGCCCATCCCAACTACCTCTTAAATCAATGGCTCATGCCCTAAACATATCATCAAGATCAAGAAAGATCACTTTCGACTGACCATTTTCAAACATCGTGCTTAAATCAACTCAGGTGCCAAGTGCCTTCTAGAATGCCCTCAACAAGTGCATAAAAATTATGAACTCGATAAAATCAATATACCATTTGGAAACACAAATAAGTATAAAATCACTTTTATTGAGACTATCATACTAATTACGTAAGAATACATAGTTTCTGTGTAGCACGCCGCAACATACAATTTTATGCTATGGTAGCTTTCCCTTATTGTGAAATATTTAATAAATCAATACAAACTTCTTTCATTCTATATTTCTATATTTCCCTTTGGGGGTTTCTGATTTTCCACATCAATGATCTCAAAGAATTACTTCTTTCAATGATTTACATATCAATATCAAAAGGATGGACGTTTGGATCAAAAACACGGTTGTGACAAGTTTTATCACAAGGGTAAGGGCAATCAATCTTCTGGAATGGATTTTTGTCGAAGAACCAGTCTCCGAGTGCTTTGGCAATTGTCTGCAGAAGACAGATTTTTAGCGCGGTCAGTGATTCTCCACAATAGGACACTGAGAATGTGGTCTACGCTGACAAGAAGTAAAAACTAAGAACTTTGACATGTCAATAACCGGAATGTGAAATGAACAAGTTAGAGTTGAGTTAATTGCTTGCCTTGTTAGCTAACTTAGGAGAGTCAGCCCTGAACCATGTTTCTTGAACTTCAGTTTGACAGTGTGCATAGCATGAGTTGATAAAATACCCTCTTGATGAAGAAGGACCAAGTGCATATAATGCTCTCAGAAACCTCAATCTAAAACCTGAGGAATGAGTCTAACTGTCAAACATCATGAACAAAAAGCTCTTCATGAAATGTATTTTTTCAAGCGTTCTGCAGTTCATGAGGTGTCATTTCTATTTTAGAATGAAAGCATTGACAGCATAAAGGTATTGAGGGCTTAGAGTCTTGACCTTGCATAGTCTGAAGCTGCTTGGAAGAGCATCTCAGTATGTCAAGTTTGCAGTTGCGCCAGACCCCATGGGGATCAGCAACACCAGGAGCCAAAATGTTCTTTATCTGAATTCAAACAATATTAAGTCAGGACGAGCAAGTAACTCCACTCTATTTTATACTGACATTTACTGGTATTTATGTCGTACTAAGCTAGCGGATGAAAAATTGAAGTTTTTCTTTGCACTCTGTTTATGTTGGAAGCTAGAACTCCAAGGTTATTCCGAATCCCACAATCAGAAACCTTTTAGATATATGGAGATGCTAAAATCCAACAATGTACATGATTTGTTGAGCAGAAGAGTACATAATGGCAAATCAATTAAATTGCTTGCATTCCTTAAAAGTGGAACCTAGAATGTGACTTGTTCCGTTCAGTTGTTATGTATGTTTCTCTCCATCGTCTTAGAATAATCATACATGGAAAGCAGTTTTGGTCTAATCTTTTAGTACAAGGGAGTTAACTTGTCTCATGTCTTAGGCAATCCGCTGAGTTCATGGTCTTGAAAGGACAATCTCCACATCAGTATCCAAAAGCATGATGACCTACTAAAACATCATATCTACCTCTAACAGTTTTAGGTGAGGTATTGTATCATTTAACTAATAATACATCACAACAATACAGAAAGGCGATGGTCTCAAGATCTAATGAAGGAAAAAAGCCAAAAATAGCAGACAAATGAAGTTTCAGGAATGCTCTTACCTGCCAGGAATCATACGCTGAATTAACTAGAAAAAGTGGTGTCCGCACGTGTTGAACAACATTTTGCGGGAAAAAACACTGCAATATTATTGGATTATTAGCATAACATAAACTAAAGTAAAAGACACAACAAATATTATGAAAGTAACTGCTCTTACCAAATTTGGTTTCAATCTTGAGGTACATGATAGCGGCAGATTCTTGGCAGAACCCTGAAGCCAAAATAAGGTAAAATGAAGATGAGATTTATGTAAAATTTCTCCATTGACTTTACTATTTCTTCTTTTTCTAGGCACCATTACTGTTGGAAAATTGAAGTTACTTGAAAATGAGATTAAAAAAATTACAGATTTTCAACATTTTTGTCACCAAACAGAAAAGAAAAAGATGAGTTAACAATGTACAGGATGTTCGCATTATAAATAAGATGGAGTCGAGGCTGGCCAAACCAGGGGTTAACCACAATTGGCAGTGGCATATCCGGCAGATGAAAGAAATAAAATGCAGGGCTAATGGAACTCTCATGAGAAGGATGTTAAAAGAAGCATACATGTAATCGGACAACATCTCCAAAGAACTCTTCAATATGAGGCGCACCAGAAATATCTTTCCTGCAATAAAGTGGAGAATTTTAGTTAAAATTCTTGAAAGTCTTGAGAACACCGGGATATTACTATACTATAGGATAGCTTACACATTGATAAAATAACCAGCATCTGAAAAACACTTTACTTTAGCACCCATTGGTAGGAGCGCCTTGAAGCTGTCACAATGTAAAATTGAAGTCAATCCGCCAGCTGAACATCCAGACAGAATAGCCTACCATTAGAACTTAATTTGTGAGCCAGTAAACAACAGTAGAGTATTGTCTAAGCATCTGAGAAAGAGAGAAAAGAGGCAGAAAAGATTGTACATTTTCAGCATTCTTCAGTCCTTTTGCCAATAAATCCTCCATAACAGCAAGAAAAACTCTTGCCCCTCTGAAGTGAAGTTTATTAATCTGATATTATTAAGGATGCTCATCAGAATCACCAAAATAAGTCAAGTGGAGGATTTTAACCTCCACGATATCTTTATGAGATCGCCGGAAACAGCCTCTCTACCCTTTCGGGTAAGGCCTGTGTACGTATTACCCTCCCCAGACCCCACTTTGTGGGAACATACTGGGTAGTTGTTGTTGTTGTTGATATCTTTATGAGATCATGAGAGAATCATAGTTTTGGACGAATCTAGAGTTTCAGTATTAACTTAAAATTACCGGATTGACTGCTTGAACATCACCGGTGAAGGATGACCCATCGCAATACCTAACCTTTACTCTGTTCCAGTTATAGAAATCTACAATTTCAAACAAGATGTAGCACTATTATTCAGATAGGAAAATTATTATTCATGAGAGCCATCAATATAAAAACAGGTGAAGCTCTACCTGGATTAAACTGAGGCTTGTTGCTTAGAATTCCCGAGAACGCAAGTTGTTTTACCATCTGTTTGGACGATCCCAAGCGAGTATTCTTACGCGAAAGGCAAGTGGTGACATTATTGCACCAACCTCCTCCCTGAAAATAGAATTTTTCAATGTTGAAAATAGATATCAAATACATCTTTGTCCTCCCAACATTCACTTGAGATATTTTAACACTTTTCTCCAAAATAGCATTCTTCATAGTCGTACTCTTAGCAACATGGTTGGTAAATGATATTCAGTTCATAAAACCTCATAATCATACTATAAGTATTCTCTTAGATTTGTATGCGTCATTTGCTTCTTCTTTTTTTCCACTAATCACTAGCGAAAACTCTATCATATTGATTAAATGTGAAAAATCCAATAATTGACTTGGGACATAAGTTGCTCAGAATCTTGAAAAATACTGGTTGCGTGTCACATAAATCCAAAAATTAGTGCATATTTGGAAGATCCGACACAAGTCGCCGAAGCGAGTCTAAAGGCCAAAGAGTCATCTTTGAAGGCTACTATGCATCCTTATTCATAGTAGAGTGTAAGGTAGGTTTGGGTATAGCATGACTTGAACCTGCGAGCGACAGCATTTTGAAGAGTTCAAGTAACATAGTTATCTAACTTGTGGTCATATAAAATGTGCAAACTGAAACAAAATTATAGTGGGTATACAAACCTCCATTTGGATTAACCAACTATTAACCCCTGTACCAAATCCTTTGTCATGATGATATGCAGGTGGACTCCCATCCAAACATACTGTAAACACATCAATAATGGCATCAAAAATTCAACACATTTCCACATTCATAGTCTTTGCTTAATTTGAATCCAAAAGGAAAACAAAAAATTCTGACCTGCTCCTTTTGCCACCCCACTCAAAAGGTAAGTAATATTAACAAACAGCCCTTCAGTTTTAAAAATAATCGACAAAATAAGTAATGAATATATCCATTGTTGCACACTCCCATTTACCATTCTGCAAATCATTTTATTTAAAACAAAAATAATATCAGTGAAATACACAGATAACTTTTAAAGGAGAGCTGCAGCAAAACAGAGCGAACAACATAATCACAAATAAGTACTAGTTTTAAGGTATTAAAACTTCCCAATTAGAAAAAGATTAAAACTTTATACAGATAAATGTGTTTTTCACACATTTAGTATCAAGGTTAATGCCATTCAGAAAGAAAAAAAAAACCATGATAGAGAAAGTGTCATTAACTAATACTACTAAAACCCCTTTTATCAGAATTAATAAAACTCAAGATTTGAAATAAAGTACCTGAAAATGGCAATGAAGAGATTGAGAAAATCTCCAAAATGGGATTACTTGGAACGAAATTTTACGCTGAACCCAGTTCAGTGTTCTTATTTATGGAGCTAAAATAAGCTCCAACACCAAATGTTGGTGTATAAACTAAAAGCTATACTCCCCCGTTTTAATTTATGTGAACTCATTTGACTGGGCACGGAGTTTAAGAAAAGAGAGAAGACTTTTGATCTTGTGGTGTAAAATGAGGCACTTTTATTTTGTGTGGCTATAAATCATTGCATAAAGATAAATTGTTTCCAAATAAGGAAAGAGGTCATTCTTTTTGGCACGGACTAAAAAGGAAATAGGTTCACATAAATTGAAACGGAGGGAGTATATTATAACTGTAAAATGGAGAAAAGAATCCAAGAAAATATATACATGATCCAAGTCCTTAATGCCAGTAGCTTTTTTGTTTGTAAGAAGGAAAAGGTTTTTATAGAAGTGAATTCGCTAACGCAGAACCCAAGAAATAAAGAAGCAGCCGACACTTATTCGCTGAGAAATTTTACAAGTGATTTTTATATCTCTTAATTTTTTAATATACTTAATATAATTGTTTTTTGTTTTGTTTGTTCGAGTGGCTGTTTTCTATTGGCTGCTGTGACAACAGACATGCTTCTTGGTAGGATTTGGTATGACCCGACCCGACCCGAGTGGTATTTGCAAACGCCTGTAACGAATCTTATCGTTTTACGCGCTACACATTGAATAAATCCGAATGACAGTTGAGGAGCGAGATCGAGAGAAACGTCAAGTTTTCTTGCTTTTTATTTTTTCTTTAATTTCTTTAGCGTAATTACATGTACATTGTTAAAGCAACTTTTTTATTCATTCGAATATTTTTTTAAACCAGGAAAACAAGAATATTTTTTAAAACGCCCATTTTAGTTAGAACTCAAAAATACCTTTTCTATTATATTTTGTAGAACGTCATCCGTATGACAATGTAATTAGAGGCGGAGTTGCAAGTTAATGTTTGTGAATCTTACTTGTTATTCCTTTCGGTTCAAAATAAGTAATTTTTTGATATTTTTCTTGTGGTTCGAAATAAGTGATTTTTTCAGATTTCAAGAATGAATTAATTATTTTTTTCTTACATTATCTTTGGAGTAAACAGCGTTGAAATATGTGTTAGGAGTGTTTATATGAGATAGTAAAGGTTAATATGATCAATTCTATTGCTAATTAATGTTAAAAGGTGGATTTCTTAATCTGTATAAAAATATTCAAAAAAATTATTTACTTTGGACCGAAGGGAGTATTGAATAGGTAGCTCTTTTTTAATTATATACTATTTTAATATATTTTAATAATTTTCTAATATAAATACAGAACTAAGTAAAAAATTAATGAGTTTGTTCGAATCGTTTCATAAAAGCTGAATGATAATTCAGAGAAATGAGCATTACAAAAAAATAGAGAGAGTAGTCGAATCCTCATTATGCAAGTAAACTAATATCTGAAATAAAAATAAATTTTTTTATTTTATTTTTCAGTCGTATCCTATATTCATATTGGGGCCCGACTAATTCGAATTCACGTCGGAAAGTTCTACATTTGGGATAAAACACTTCCTAACAAAAGTAACTCTATACCCAAGTGCTCGAACTCGAGACATCTGATTAACAATAAATGAGTATTTACCAATCCACCATAACCTTTATCGGTAAAATGAAAAGTTTGGTAGCCTCTTGCTCTTTTAGAAAACGTTTTTCACCAAACTGAGCCGAAATAAGAAAGTATATTACTTGTAATTCTCTTTCACCAACGACTGACAATAATTTATTGTATTTCATTCAAGTGAGTAAACCAAACATTTCCGTTACATTCTAACTTCAACGGGTTCATCTTCTCCCATTTCTTCAGTTAGACTTTCTATTTAATATTTAAAAATAAAAATACGGATCATTTAATCATCATTAATAATTAGTTTACCAGTTATGAATTTGCCCCTAGGTTGGTGCCCATGTTTGTTGAGAAGAAAATAGATGGACACGAGAATGGCGGTGATTATTTAAGGCAAGAGATATATAGCATAAATACACATGAGATTTAAGAGGTCAGCTGTCACTCACCTAGAGGAGGACCCTTTTAGGTGCATTCCCTTTTCGGCGCGTATATTTCACGATGAGATTTAAGAAATGTTGTTTATTGTCAAAGAAAGAATACCTTTTCTTTTTCCCTTTTGAGTGGTTCCTTTGCTTACTGTTGCCAAACGATAAAGACAATTCCCTTGTTTTATTTACGTTTTCACCTTTTTAATAATTTGGAAAGGGTTGGTCGAGCAGTGTGCCCAAGGTGTTTTGTTGTCTCATTTTGATGCAGCCTTTGTCATTTGTAAATTGCATGTGAAATAAATGATTAGTTTAAGGGCTTTTTCACCCCCAACAATTGCTAGGAATTCTAATTGCTAAGTTAAGAATAACAGTTGACTATTTTTATTTTACATATAGGTGGCTGGAATATAAGGCCATTAAAGCAATCACTTGAGGCCTCAATCTTTTGAAGGTCCCATTTTTTCTATACGTATTATTAAAAAAATTATGTACACTTAAATTTAAAAGAATTTTTAGAGCAAAAGTGCAATAACTTTAATGTGAGGATCGTTGTAACAATTAGATAATTGAATTTTTAATGAATTGTTTCCTTATATAAGTAAGATAGATTCTTTTTTTTTTTTGCCTTATTTATATCCTAATAACTTATTGGGTGTGCAAACAAGCATATGTGTGACCTAAAGCCTATTAATGTGATGCTTAAACTGTTTGTTGGGTTTTAATTAATGTATTTAATTAATATATTAAATACTTAAAAGATGGTGAATTAAAAATGTAGGGAAATGAAATTTTTGAGTGAAATTTCAAGTTCCCCCTTGGTAATGGACATTGTTCCATATCGGAAGAGAAATATGTTTTTTATGGGTATATAAGCAATTGCTCTTCTTCTAGCTCTTAAAGAGTTAAGAAGAAAGAAAGTCTCGCACCGTCGTCGTCGTCGCTCGCTCGGCTCAGCTCGGTTCGGCTTCGGCTTCTGTCAAATGATCGATTGATTAACTTTTTGGACCAAATTTATTTGTTAATAGTAAAATATTAACGGAAGTGTTGTTAAATATTTGTTTTAATAACAGAATATTAATATTAAATATTAATAGTAAATCCAATCCGTTTTTCTGTTTTGATAACAGAAAAATAACTACCCTCTTCAATTTTCCCTCTTTATTTTCCCTCTTTATTATTGAGTAAATAACCATTTATGCAATGGTATTTATGTTGTGGCAGTTTTGCAGAAACAGCCATTCTGAAGAGTTGCACCTCTTCAGATTTCAGCCCAATTTTTGGTTATAAATACAACACTATTCTGCTTAGAATTTCACTATGATTTTCTGAGTTTTCTCTCCTTCTTCTGCATACTTTTAACATCAAACAAAGCAAAAGTAAGTGTGATTTGCTCCCGAACTTTTTGTTCGCTGAAACACTGGGTTTGATTAAATTCCTTAAGGAACACTGTGAATTCAGTGGGGTCGAATTGGTTTTCTGTTATTTCTGTTCATGCACATTTCTGTTTATATTTATTTATATTTCCAGAATTATTTTACAAATACAATTTACTAACACTTTTAAAAACTGTTGAACACATGAACTAATAAAATCTTGGAAAAAGAAGATAGATAGTGAAATCTTGAATCGGAAAAAGAAGGTGACTAAGAATATCAAAGAAAAAGATAGAAAAAATGTTGGGGTTTCTGAAATGTGAAGAAATTGGGGAAATAAAAAATTAACTTTGACAAATTAAGGAAGAAAAGTAAAATTTAGGTTACCTAATAAAGAGTAAAAATTAAATTGTCAAATCAACTTAAATTGAAATATTGAGAAAACAATTCATCAACCCATTTTTTAGTAAGTCAAATGGTTACTTTATATGTATATCTAAAACAAATTGTTTTCTTTATATGAAAAAATTCTAATTTTGTATTAAAAGTATTAAATATTATTATTTTTAATACGTATAAACTTATTATTTCTAAAACAAACCAAATTTGGGCCTAAGACACAAGTCTTACTTGTGATAACAATAGAGTTGGCCATGCAAAAAAAAAAAAAAACTTATTTTGAAAGGTGCTTTTTTTTAAAAGTACTTTTTGTGAGAAACAGTTTATATTTGGAATTAATTTGAAAAGCATTTCTAAGCAACAATTAACGTTTGGTCAAGCTTTTAAAAACGACTTCCAATTGCTTATTTGGGCCAAACTTCTAAAATAAACTTATTTTGAGAAGTAATTTTCTCAAAAGTAGTTTTCAAAGTAAAAGAAGTACTTCTAGTGATTAAAAAAAAGTACTACTTTTAAAAATAAAAATAAAAAAAAATACTCTTGCTTTGGAAAAGTTTGGCCAAATAGGCTAAAAGAATTTTCATGCATATATATAAATTAATACATGGACGCTAGGTGTCCAGACTCCCGCTTTCTAAATTAAATTCTCTGGGCGGCGATTAAATATTGGTATTTATTAAGGTATTGTCTAGTAATTAATTTGTTTATTCTAAATCTGTAATAATTTATTTTGTATCATCAAATATTATGTTAAATTTACATGATTTGGTCATTAAACTTTGTACTCTATGACCTTAAATTCACAAAATTATCTTTTGTCACTTTTAAAGTGGTTTAACTATATGTGTAACCTAATTAGATAAAAATAAAAAATGACGAAAAGGTCAAACTTTTGGTGCCGGGACACGTCATGCTTTGTCATTTTGTAAATTCACGTTAGAAAATTAAATAATCTTTCCCATGTAAAAATTGCGACCTTCTAATATTTAAAACAAAATAGAATTAAATTATTTTAATGAAAAAAGAAAAGAGGAAAAGAATGCTGTTTTCATTCTCAATCAAGAATGGAAGTCATTATACTTTACGGGACTTTTGGTTTAAATCAAGTTGTTTGTAAGTATAGATACGTTCATTTTGTGGGCCAAATGGGATTCCACGTCAATGTTCTAAATATCAATTAGTGGTGCATTGATATGAATCCAAAAAAAGAGCAATCTCAAAATTATTATTCCATGTGCATGGATGGAGATTTAGTTGATGCATCAATTCTACAAGTGACAGCAACCAGAACAAAATGTCCAATTCCTTTATCTTTTTACTTTTAGTGTCAGTGGAAATAACAAAAACATGCATTTTAATAGTCATGTGTGAGCATGTGGTTTAGATTTGATCTTTTATTTCCGATTTTAGGATTCAGTTAAAAATTAAAGTTTAATATAATATATTATATATGCACTACAAAATATTCTTAAGCATATATAATTATTTAACCAGAATAAAATGTCATTTCGTTTTGTTTACATAGGAATCCCATTTCTCTTATGTCAAAAATTTAAAAAACACATGCATATAATGTGTGCGTGCGAAAGGTTCCGTTTGTTCTCCATCCTAAACGAAATGTCAGATTTTTAGATAAAGTAATATATAATATATATTACTTTACCTAAAAAATTAAAGTTTATATATATATATATATATATATATATATATATGTATAAATATAAGAGTCATTAATTAGTCATCCGTAGAAATACGGATATTTAGTTACCCGTGGAGGTTAAGTTTTTAGTCCCGTTCTAAATAGTCACTTTTGAAAGAATCGATTATAATTGATTTCTATTATTTGAGCAAATGTTTATCAAGTGATTACCTTATAATATTTTTTATCATGTGAAAAATAAATTACAGTTCATCTGTTCTGATCTGAAAACCACAAAACTGAATTCCGCTGTGTTCTTATATATACATACATATATATTACGCTCATATTATGCAAGATTTAATTAATAGTTTCCATGTTAATTAAAGCTCAATTTGGTCCCGATGGTTATTTTGCATGTTGCACTGTCAGTCTCGTGTAACTGCTTGTCCCAAAGTGGTCCTTCAACTGTAAATCTTGATGTAATTGAAAGCTAAGGTTCACCCAACAACCTATCTTTAAATTTTTATTTATTAAATGCGTACTTCTCTTATATATAACTCATTATGATTATGAACGTTTTTCCCTCCTAGACCCTACTTTATAGGATTACATTAGATTATTTATTATTATTGTCGTTGTTGTTAAGACTATGAAAATCTTCGGTATTTAAAACTTTGTAATCTAACTAGTGTCTGAGTAAGTTAATTAATTTTTCTTGTCATCGGTTTTTCCTCTATCCTTTTCGCTTCTTTTCCGTTTTATTTCCTTATAAAGCATATAAATATCAGTCACATGAAAATTCCAAATTATCGTCTGAGACTAACTGAAAAGTTTACTCATTTAGGGTTCCATGTGTGATTGTGCTTTATTACTACTAGTCTCGTACTATTCTTCGGAGACAAAAGTTTTCTGGTTTTACAATACGTAGAGCCTTCTACAAGAAGAAAGCCATCATCTCAATTCTTCTCAATTTTAATATACAATAATCCATTTGATGGGGCGAAAGAAAAAGGAGACAATTTGCTCACCTTTTATATTAGTGGTGCTTTTCGTTTGTTAGCAATTTCACAAATATTAGAGATCCATGTGCATGACAACTGCCAGAAAATTAAGTCACGTCCTAGTGAACGGTTCTTAATTATCATGGCGACCTTTTATCAAAGATTTAATAATATATCATGAAAGCGACCTTTGATCTTGAGTTAATAAAATATTCATATGTCTATGAAAAGGTTCTAGCTTAGATTCTCTTCATGGGAACTAGACAAGTCCCAATTCCCAGATTTGTACTTGTATATTAGTTTCAATTAAAAGAAAGGTTTTGTATAGTATATGACAGAAAAGTATAATATTCTATGATGATTTAGTAATACTACAATGACGGAGGCTAGGATGAATAAAGAAACAAAGAATCTGTGTACATCAAGAAGAAATGACCAGGCTGGCCCCCAAATTTTATCCTTCTAGTACATCATTATATGCCATAATTTCCTTGTGTATTATTGTTAATTTGAGCTAGATTGAGCAATTGAAATACTACATAGCACATGCAAGAGTAATTCCATTGAATGAATTGGAAGAATCTAAAGAGAGAAAGATTGAACTTCAGCTAGGAAGAAGGCCGGTTATGTACAATTGAATCTAATTTTTAAATTTACTATACTATATAATAAACTATTTTTCTTATACAACTAACTACCCAAACTTCCTATTATTATATTATAACCCCTGACTCTCAATACTCTCCCTCAAGCTGGAGTGTTAAACACATCAAACACTCGAAGCTTGGAGATGAGCAGTTGGTGTCGTACTGTTCCTAATCCCTTTTTCATCAAGTCAGCTAGATGCTGCTTTGAAGGAATGTAGTTGTTAGTGATCAGGCTTGCCTTGATTCTTTCTCTCACAAAATGACAATTGATCTCTATATGTTTTATCCTCTCATGAAAGACAGGATTTGCTGCTATTTGTATCGCAACTTTGCTATCACAATTTAGATCTACTGGCTTCTGCACTCTCACTCTCAATTCTCCTAATAATCATGTTACCCAAATAATTTTGTAACTACAGCTGCCATGTTCCTGTATTCTGCTTCTTCGGAGCTTCTACTGACTGTTTGTTGTTTCCTAAACTTCCAAGATAACAATGAGTCTCCTAACTTCACAACATAGCCTATGATTGATCTCCTATTATTGGGGCAAGCAGCCCAATCAGAGTCACAGTAAGCTGTGAGTGTATGAGTTTCTCCTTTCTTCAAGAATATATCAAAACCCGGTGAACCTTTGATGTATCCGATGATCCTCAT
Source organism: Nicotiana noctiflora (assembly GCA_032618575.1). Taxonomy (NCBI): domain Eukaryota; kingdom Viridiplantae; phylum Streptophyta; class Magnoliopsida; order Solanales; family Solanaceae; genus Nicotiana; species Nicotiana noctiflora. The sequence goes on along the minus strand of JASVEL010007076.1, from coordinate 51,423 downwards.
TGCTACATTCAAATGAGACTATTTTGGCCTTTGCATAAATTGACTCAGAACGTGCACATGAAAGCATAGGTCTGGCACAACTTCTCTATTAGTTTATGATATGATGTTTTATCTCCTAGTTCTGCATCTTCAGTGATTCCCATATGTTAATCATAATTACAGTTCATGTGATTGAGTTTCATTGGTGTGGAAGCAGGTTTACAACCATTAAGCCATACTTCAGAGATCAACTCCAAACCATATTTTCTTTAACTGAGAACTATTTCTTCCTTTGACCTCATCACCTATATCCCCAAAAATACTTCAATTCCCCCAGGTCCTTCACCTTGAATTTACCATGTAAGGAATCATTTTCCTCGTGTATCAAGTCAACATTACTTCCTGTGATTAGTAAGTATCCACATACACTAGAATGACTACAATATCAACTCCTCTTTTTTTAGTAAAAAGGGAATGATCATATGGGCTTTGTATATATCCAACTTGCACAAGGGCAGTGGTTAGCTTTATGTTCCACTATCTAGAAGGCTGATTGAGTCCATACAGGGATTTGTATAACCTACATACCCTATATTCCCCATGTTGTTGGAACCCCTAGTGCATCTTCATGTAGACTTCTTCTTCTAAGTGACCTTGGAGAAAATTATTATTAACATCCATCTGAAACGATGGCCAGTCATTTGATGCTGCAACTGCAATGACTGTCCTAACTGTGACCATTTTTTTCACAGGTGAAAAAGTTTCATGGTAGTCAAGCCCTTCTTGTTGAGTGTACCCCTTGGCTACTACCCATGCTTTGAATCTATCAACCTTTCCATTTGCCTTGTACTTAATATTATAACCAATTTTGATCATACTGTTTGCTTTCCTGGTGGTAAGGGTACCACCTCCCAAGTTGATTATCCTCAAGAGATTTAACCTCCTTCTTCATTACCTGAATTCAATTCTTATCAATTGCAGCTTCCTTGAAGCTTCTAGGTTCACTGAGAATTGAGAAAGCTTGTAGATAAGCCTTCTATGGGGTAGACAAATGTGAATAATCAACATGGTTGGATATGGGATACATATGACTTGATGATCCTTTTATATGATTCACATAATCCTTTATCCATATGGGAGGTATTGTTTTCCTCTGAGGTCTGCTAGTAGTGCATTGGGGAACATCATATTGTGGTATAACTGTTGATTTAGGCTGCTCATTAGTTTCAGTCATTACTAGCTCAGGCTACGCATTAGTTTCATCAGTTAATTCAACAACATCTGGTATATGATGGTCATGTATTTGAGCATTCTCAATGTTAATCTCAACACTGTCTTCAGACAGAGAAATATCTGTAGCAAGTTCTGTGGATGTGAGATGCACATGAGTATCGGCATTGTCACAAGGATCAGGCATTATGAGTTGAGTTAGTTGCTCAAGAAATGGGTCACCTTCACCTTGTTCAACAATTGCCATTTTGAAATGGAAGCAATCTTCCCTGAACGTAACATCTTTACTAACAAAAAAGGATCGTGTCTCCATATCATATAACATGTATCCTTTATGAGTTTCATCATATCGTGTGAAAATTGCCTTTCTTGCTTTAGGTGCAAACTTGTCTCCCTTAGGCAGATTGTTTGCATCACATAGGCATCCATATACCCTTAGATGATCTAACCTACTAACCTTCCCATGCAATAATTCAAAAGGTGTTTTTCCTCCCAAAGCCGATTAAATATACAGAAGTCTTCACATAGTCGCCCCAAAATTTGATAGGTATCCCACTTTGAAACTTCAGTGCCTTGGCAGGGTACTACCGCCAGTTTGTTCAGGGGTTTACTCCTGTTGCATCGCCCTTGACAGGATGACTCAAAAGGGTGCACCATTTGTGTGGTAAGATGAGTGCAAGGAGAGCTTTCAGAACCTCAAGGCAACTTTGACCACAGCTCCAGTATTGGTATTACCATCAGCTTCAAGTTCTTACACATTGTACTGTGATGCCTCGAGAGTAGGGATCGGATGTGTGTTGATGTAGGAGGGTATAGTTATTGCATATGCTTCTTGTCAGTTGAATCCCCATGAGAAGAACTACCCTGTGCATGATTTGGAGTTTGCAGCCATAGTCCATGCCTTGAAGATTTGGAGGTACCACTTATATGGCATTTCTTGTGAGGTGTATATTGATCATCGCAGCCTTCAGCATTTGTTCAAACAGAAGGATCTTAATTTGAGGCGGCGGAGGTGGATTGAGTTACTCAAGGATTATGACATTACCATTTTATATTATCCGGGCAAGGCCAATGTAGTGGCTGATGCTTTGACCTGGAAAGCGGTGAGTATGGGTAGCTTGGCATACATTCCAGTTGGGAAGAGGCCCTTTGCAGTTGATGTATAGGCTTTGGCCAATCGGATGGTGAGGCTAGATGTTTCGGAGCCGAGTCAGGTGTTGGCTTGTGTTGTTTCTCGGTCCTCCTTGTATGACCACATCAGAGAGCGCTAGTATGATGATCCACATTTGCTTGTCCTTAAGGACAGAGTTCAGCATGATTATGCCAGAGATGTGACAATTGATGGTGACGAAGTGTTGAGGATGTAGGGCTGGATTTGCATGCCGAATATGGATGGGCTTCGAGAGTTGATATTAGAGGAGGTCCACAGCTTGCAGTATTCTATTCATCTGGGTGCCGCAAAGATGTATCAGTACTTAAGACAGCATTACTGGTGGAGGAGGATGAAGAAGGTATTGTGATTTATGTAGCTCGATGTCTCAACTGTCAGCAGGTCAAGTACAAGCATTAGAGATCGGGCGGTGTTCTTCAGCGTATGGTTATTCCTGAGTGGAAATGTGAGAGGATTACTATGGATTTTGTAAGCGGTCTCCCTCAGACTTTGAGGAAGTTTGATTCAGTTTGGGTGATTGTGGATCGGCTGACCAAGTCCGCGCACTTCATTCCAGTATGTACTACTTACTCTTCGGAGCAGCTGGCAGGGATCTTTATCCGGGAGATTGTCAGATTTCATGGAATTCCAGTGACTATCATCACAAATAGGGGTACTCAGTTCACTTCTCAGTTTTGGAGAGTGTTTCAGTGAGAGCTAAGTACGCAGGTAGAGTTGAGCACAACATTCTATCCTCAGACGGATGGAGAGTCTAAGCGCACTATTTAGATTTTGGAGGACATTTTTCGTGCATGTGTTATTGAATTTAAAGGTTCATGGGATGAGTTTTTGTCGCTTGCAGAGTTTGCCTACAACAACAGTTATCGGTCGAGCATTCAGATGGCCCCGTATGAGGCGTTGTATGGTAGGCAGTGTAGATCTCCTATTGGGTGGTTCGAGCCCATCGAGGCTAGATTGTTGGGGACAGAGATGGTTCAGGATGCCTTAGAAAAGGTGAAGTTGGTTTAGGAGAGGCTTTATACAGCATCGTCGCGCTAGGAGAGTTATGTGGATCGTGAGGTTTAGGTGTCTTATATGGTGGGCGAGAAGGTCTTGCTGAATGTTTCACCCATGAAGGGTGTTATGTGGTTTCGGGAAAAAAGGAAAGCTGAGCCCGAGGTTTATTGCGCCTTTTAACATACTTAGGAGGGTTGGAGAGGTGGCTTATGAGCTTGCTTTGCCACCTAGATTGTCTAGCGTGAATCCGGTATTTCATATATTATGCTCCAGAAATATGTTGGGGACCTGTCTCATGTGTTGGACTTCAGCACGATTCAGTTGGAGGATGATTTGACATATGATGTGGAGTTGGTGGCTATTTTTGGGTCGATAAGTTCGAAAGTTGAGGTCAAAGGATATTGTTTCACTGAAAGTGCAGTGGAGGGGTCAGCCCGTGGAGGAGGCTACTTAAGAGACCGGCCAGGAGATGCGGAGTAGATATCCCCACCTATTTGAGACTCCAGGTATGTTTCTTGACCGGCTCGAGGACGAACGTTATTTTAGTTGGGGAGGATGTGATGATCCGGCCCGTCGTCACGAGCGTTACCGCCCTATTTTTCCCCATTTCATGTTCCCCTATGTCTCATTATTGATATTTGAGGTAATCAAGTTGGATTTGTTTGGCTTTGGTAGGAAATGAGACATTTAGCCTCTTTAAGGAAAACTTGTTTTGAAAAAGTCAACCAAACGTTGACTAGTTAGTTAGAGGGCTCAGATGCAATTTTCGGTGATTTGGTTAGCTTCGGGGGGATTATTATTGACTTAGAAGCATGATCGAAATTGGTTTTGGAGGTCCGGTGTAGAATTAGGCTTGAATTGGCGAAGTTAGTATTTTGGCGAATTCCAGTTGACGGGTGAGATTTTAATCCGAGGGTCGGAATGGAATTCCGAGAGTTGAAGTAGCTTCGTTAGGTGATTTTGGATATCTTTGCAAATGTTTAGGTCATTCGGACGCCATTTGGTAGGGTTTTTCATCGAATGCGTATTGCGAAAGTTTTGAAGAAACTTAGGCTTGAATTCAATGTGATTTAATGGTTTTAGCATTGTTTGACGTGTTTGGAGGATTAAAACAAGTTTGAATAAGGTTTTAGAATGTGTTGGTGCTTTTGGTTGAGGTCCCCGGGGCCTCGGGGTAAATTTGAGCGGTTAAACGAGAGTTTTTGAAGTTTGCTATAGGTCTGTAAATTGTTGTCATCTGGTATTTCCGCTTCAGCGGAAATGGATCGCAGAAGCGGTTTTGCAGAAGCGGGTATGAGGGCGCAGAAGCGATCTTGGTGCTTGAGTGTCAAGTTTCGCATAAGGGAACCCTTTACGCATCAGCGGATCCGCAGAAGCATGTGTGTAACCGCAGAAGCGATCTTGGGAAATCCACATAAGCGGATAGTAAATCGCAAAAGCGGAAGCTGTGTAATTAATTAAAAACCACATACGCAGTCATTTGGCCGCATAAGCGGAAGCGGGACCGCAGAAACGAAAGGGTTGTTGGCAAAATGGTTTAAAGGGTTTATTTCATCCGCGAGCTCCACCATTTTTCCACCATTGTTGAACGAGATTGGGAGCTATTGACGCGATTTTAAGACGCTTTTGACTGGGAATTAATTGGAGGTAAGTCTTATGGTCTAGAAACATCATTTTATTGAAGAATCTACCTTTGATTCTTGGAAAATTAGGTAAAATTTGGAAGAACTAGGGCTTAAGTTTTGGGAATGAAAATTTAGGATTTGAAGGAGCATTTGAACTCCGATTTAGATGAATTTGATTTGCATAGACTCGTGGCGAGATGAGAAATCCGGTGATGTAAATTTTGTAATTTTTCAAGAAGTGATGTCGGGGCTCGGGTTTTTCCAACTTCGTGATTTTTGTTGTTTTTCGAGTCTTTTCGACTGGGTTATGATTTATTAGCCTATTGTGGCGTATCCCTTGTGGTTTTGGTCAGATCCTACGCACGGGGAGGTCGATTCGAGAGGGAAAGGCTTGGCGAGCTAGATTATCGGCCGGCTAGAGGTGAGTAATGATTTTGAATGACGTTCTGAAGGTTTGAAACCCCGAATTTGCACAACTTGGTGCTATGTTGAGATGAGACACGCGTTCCATGGAGAGACGAGGTAGCTATCGACATCCACAGCTCCGTTTCTTCCTTATCATCTGTATTTTTTTGTTATCTCGGACTATGTTCTTAGATACAGACTAGTAGTATTTCATTTAAACTCTGTAGTAGCTCATGATTCGTGACACCCCGATTGCAGGCTGGATTTGGGTTTGGTATCCTTGTTATTACGATTTTCCGCTTTATTGGTTATGATATTTCCAGTTTTAAGCTATCTATGTTAATTACTGTTAATCAATTTGAGTAGTAGAATTCTGTTGGCTGGCCTTTTCTTCACGAGAAGTGCCATCACGACTCGGTGGTTTTGGGTCGTGACAGATATACTGAAGGGGTGTTTTGTTTCATTAGTTTCTCATCATTAAAAGGGGGAATTTATTAGAAATCTAGTTTTGATTATCAACAAACATGTCACCTGCTGAGTCTCAGACCTTGGGTCTACTGGTAGTTCTTATACAACTCAGATTCCTAGCGAGAATGGGATTCACTTCTGCGCCATACAAAAATCTATTTATACTATGATGGCTTGGCAGTGACGCGCGATAACACGAGCAAATCTTGGCAGAGCTTTAGAGGTTGAGTTTAGGCCATGATTTCAGGAAGTACTTGTGAAAGTATATTTTACATTTTTGGAAGATCGGAGCAAAATCATCTTACTTCTTTTATTTGTTAGGGTTGGGAAATTTGATGCAACTTGGTGAACACTCTTTTATTTATAGCCGTCTACTATGTACTTTTATATACTTGTGAGCAGCAACTTTCGAGAACCAAGAGCAAAATAAAGTGAAGAACACAGTTCCAGAGATTGATTCAAGTTTATTTATATGTCTTGATTTTGAAATAGGTGTTTTCTCTGCTTGTATTAGAAGCTATTTGTAAAAACTCGTAAGTGACAATTTTTGTTCTAGACTGAGAAATTAGTTTGGAGTAAGCAGGGGCGAAGCCACCCTTAACAAAGGGTGGTCAATTGACCACCCTTCATCGAAATATTACAAAAATTTACATTGTGTATATAAGTAAAATATTAATTTTAGATGTATAAAATATATATTGAACATCCTTTGCCGAGAATTTATATTAGTTCTTTTAAGTTTGAACACCCTTAAAAATATTTCTGGCTTCGCCACTGGGAGTAAGTAGCTATGATCACTTTGATTGTGCGGTGTTGGGTGACTAGATTTAGTCTCTTAGGTTATAAAAGTGTTTTGTAATTTGAAACTGCTCGTTGTTGTTAGTAAAATTTGTGAGAAAAAACCCAGGGTTAGGTCGTAATCTTAAGGGCAACATAGCAAAATATAATAAAGGGAGTAGTGAGCGTCAAGTTTGCATTGCCATAAGACACTTGTGGGCATCATATGACGGATGTACTAGCTAGAACTCTAACATGTATACTAGTAGTGATATCTTCCTATCAAGTAAACTAACTGACAAATGCTTATAATTTACATTACTAAAGCAATGATTCAGTACTATAGTTAAATCTAGATGAGACGTCATATAAAATTGAGTTGAAAATGTTAATGGCAATGGAGAAAGCAGCACTGGATAAGTGGACCAGCATAAATAGTTCAATGGTCGATCGCAACACCACTTAATATCTTGATTGGAGGCAATAGTGTCATTGTCCATTCTCATGGTGAGAATGATTTCTCTATCAATTGCTTTGTTTACGCAACTTAATAGAGTCAATCAAATTGTTTGGTTGATGTGGTTTTCACTTTTCAAAATGGGACTATATATCATGCTTTCACTTTCAGGCTATATTACTTGCTTCTTTTGAGTACGTAAGTTGAAAAATCTAGTGGCACGTTATCATGTAGTAGTAGTGGACAAGTAGAATTTCTATTTCTCGAAAAAAATTTATTCAATTTTATTCTCATCAATTTTGCTTACAATTTATTTCTTTGTTTCTTTTTGGCTAAGGTAAAGAGGAGAAAACGCTATACATAATGTAATTTGTAGAAGTATTCCTTTTCAGTTATCACTTTCATATATACATGATTATATGATGCAATTTTATAACAAAAAGTAATTATTCCAAGTGTCATCTTAATCTTTTTCCAAATATATACCATATGATAAGATATGGTTATTCGGCAAATTTGATAAGATTGAATAAATTGATTAATATTCCTTGTAAAGGTGCTCGCTATTTGTTTGATGCGACTTACTGCCTGCCAGAGATTAATATATTCAAGTAGTTTGATTTGTTTTCTGGAAAGCATTAGGAGAGATGAGTAAATAGAACCAATGTTAAAGTTAGTGCTTTTCCTTAAACATTCCGTGTTTAAAGCGAACTGATTCGGTCTATCTGAATTTGCACCGAAAAACTTAATAAAAGAGTAAAGGCTCTCCCTTCTATCTCTATATATACAAAATTCAAAATCACATTCGAGATCTTTGGTTAAGGATAGAGGTACCTTGTCATTCCAAATAATTAACTCGTTGTGGGTTATAATTAGGTCTGCATAAAAAGGAAAACAAAAAAGTTAAGTAAATTAAAATAGGAGAAATGAAGCAGCAGGTTTTCGAAACCTGTTTAGTTTGGAATCATTTCTGATGTGCTTTTTAAAGAAAATTTGATTCAACAACCAATTCTTTTGAAGTTCATCTGTTTATTAGCTCTAAAATTTAATTTCTTATTAAAAAACCAAACACTAATTGTGACTAATCAGAAAGAAAATTGAAGTTATACCAACCAAGTAGGCCCAAAGTTAAAGAGTGGAACCCAAATTATGTTTGCATTAGGTAGCCTGGAGGTTCCGCTTATGTTTACTCAATTTCCAAAATGTATGTTAGGATCCTTTTAAAAGTAAATTATAGAATCTGGATTTTATAATATATGTATAAACTAAAAATTATATGAGTAAACATTAGATCAGAGTCTAATATTGTACAAAAGGGTATACCAAGGGCTATATTTGCACTACTAAAAATTTAAGAGATTTTTTCCTTCGTATACCATATATGAAACCTTATTACTAAAATTGTGCATAGTTTCATATTTACCTGCCGTGTTCACAGTTGTTCTACAAAATATATATTATTCATTAAATACCAATTATTAGGAGTTGATTTCTTCCTAATTAGGCGCGCTACAAATTTGAACTAATTAGTCTTCCAGATATTCCTATTTAGAAGCTCTTCAATTATGGAAGTAAATATTCTTCTAGATATTTTTCACCATTGATCGCCATTAAAAAGCTTGAAAGCTTTGAATTCAAATTTGAGTTTTCAAAAACCATTAATTATTTGAAAATAATCGGGAATATGGTTTGGAGTTTATATATATCAATTTTGAGGGGTTTTGGGAGGATTAGACTTGGTTTTGACTGAATTTCAAATTGAAACTCGAAGAAGAAGAAGACATATTGCAGAAATTATAGATAAATTATATATTATTTGTATTCTAATTGTCGATGCTTTATTTTCTGTTTTTACAAATAAAAAACGGCTAAAACTTCTACAAATCTTCTGAAAAATGCAATTATGTCAAAAATTATAATTATGCTACAATTGAATGAAAATTGGGATATAAAAATTCAATGTACCCAGTTTGTAGATATTTTGTAGATAAGTTGTATATTATTTGTATTCTAATTGTAGATGCTTTATTTTCTATTTTCACAAATCAAAACGACTAAAACTTCTACAAATCTTCTGCAAAAAGGCAATCATGTCGAAAATTCGAATTATACTACAATCGAATAAGAATTAGGATAATAGAATTCAATATACCCAATTTATAGATAAATTATAGTAGATTATTTGTATTCTGATTGTAGATACATTATTTTCTGCGTTAACAAATCCAAGATGACTACAATTTCTACAAAATCTTCCGCAAAAAACTTAATTATGTCAAAAATAATAATTAAGCTACAATTGAATGGGAATGGGATTAAAAGCCGCCTCCCAATCTCACTTCGCTTGTTGAATGTGAATATAGAAAGTCGAATTAAGAGGTTTACTTTGTTGAATTCATGGGTAGAATCAATGCGGTATTTTATATCTGATCAAAAAAGAAAATCTATGAAACATTTTAATGTCCTACCTGATGCATCATAGACTTGTCAATCTTGTTTATATATTCAAAAGTAATACAATATTAGATGTTTGATGTAGTAGGATTTTAGGCTTAGAGTAGGAGAATTAGTTTCATTTTTGACGTTGGATATTCAAACTATATAGTATCCATTCGACACTAAAAAGAACGTTGAAAAGGAAAATTAAGCAAAAGGTCAGCTTCTTCAAAGAGGGAAAATCTCATGAGCTTGAGGATTTCAGAGAAACACAATTATTTGCAATGACAATAACTAAATATTACCAAACAAGTTTCCATAATCATAGATTTTTATGTTTAATAGCAATATATAAACATGGGTGAGAGTGAGGGTTTGGGAGAGAGAAACGTGGGAGGAGTGAGATATATAGTACCTTGAATTTAGGAGGGATATATACTGTATTAATTGTACCCTTAAAATACACTATGGTATATAATTGACAATTTGATATACTAAGTTTAATTAAGTCAAGCCTTAAACATTGAGGGTAATGTAGTTTCCTATGTGGCATATGAATGTAAAATTCCAAAATGTAAACAATGGGCAAAAGGGACATTTGTGTAAATATTATTGGGCCACAGCAAAACGCCCAAGATGAAATTCTGAACCCAAAAGCCCAAAACACTTAAAACTGGATATGGACTTCGATAAACATGGATTGGTATTTGGGCTTCATTGAAACCTAAACTGAAAAAGAAGAAACCATAACGGCTCCTAAAAATCTTAAACTCTTCAAAACAAACCAATGTTGAAAAGCTCAATCTTCTTGCTCCCTCGGTTTCCATTATCTTCTCCATCTCACAGGTATGTTATATCACCCCGGAATCTTTTACACATCTCTCTTCCTTGTTCTTACGTATGAAGTTTCACTGAAATTTAGGATGCCCAAATGATTGAATACATTATTGGGTGTCACCTGTTTGATGGTTTGCCACACTGAACAAAACTATGTGGGCTAGTTTTGTTTCAGCTACATCGATAATTTCCTTATGCTTTCAAAAGTAGATTCCTTGCCTCTGCTGATGGGGATAAATTGTCCATTTTATTTGCTAAGGAGGGAAACGAAAAGAATAAGAAAAGGAAAACAAAAATTATATCTCTTCCTATAGCACTCTTAGTGATTTTCCACGAGATAGAAAGTAATAGCGTTGGTTTCGGACTATATTCGATGATAGGTCAATTTAGGTGAAGCTCATTTTAAACCGGCCAAATTGTAGCCAAATTAATCCATAAGAAAACTTGTGTATATTTATCTACCTACATTTTCACACACTTTTCAATGGGTATGTTTTGGGCGGGTTGATTTTGTTAGAAGCTTCCTCCAACTTGATTATTGATGTAAGCAATGACATCAATAGAAGAAGTTGGCTGCCGAAAGTTGGCACAGGAAGTGGGATTGCCAACTCACATTTTAAGGGCAAACTACCCATTTAATCCTTTAGTTGGGTTATATTTGCATTTTAGTCCCTATCTAAAATACTATAAATACCCCCTCATCTCATTGTTTTAAACACACCAAAAACATTCAATAACTCAAGTATAAGAGTTAGAGAGAAAGAGAGAGTTTGTTTTTCTTTAGGAAGTTTTTCTAAAGGGGAGTGACAAAATAGTGAGTAAAATACTAGTCGGGTATTTTCGGAAAACACTTTTGTGTGCGCCACTATTTTGGGTAGAGCTCGGGAAATTGTTGTACCTCCAAACTATTGGAGAAGTCTCTCTTTGTAAGCCTACTAAAAGTTTTAGTGGAAGTTGGTGCTGGGTTTGTGGACGTAGCCTAAACGTTTTAGGTGAACCACGTTAAATTCTTTGTGTCATTTATTTTTCGTTGATCATTTATTTTTCCGCTGTGCAGAAGTGTTTATCGCCACCGGGTCCTAACAAGTGGTATCAGAGCTTTGGTTAGAATACTATTCATACGTACGGTACTATTCATATGTACGGGTACTATTCATCCATACGGACACTATTCATACCTACGGATACTATTCACCGTCGGGAATATGGAGGCAAGGACAAGCAAGATGGTCAACCTGAACGGCACAAATTACCACTTATGGAGAAACAAGATGAAGGATCTCCTGTTCGTGACGAAGATGCACCTGCCGGTGTTCAGTGCTCAGAAACCTGAAGACAAGTCAGACGAGGACTGGGAATTTGAGCACAACCAAGTGTGCGGCTACATACGGCAATTTGTTGAAGATAATGTGTACAACCACATTTATGGTGTGACACATGCAAGGTCGTTATGGAACAAGCTCGAGGAGTTATATGCCTCTAAAACAGGTAACAACAAATTATTTTACTTGACAAAATTAATGCAAGTAAAATATGCAGAAGGGACAACTGTGGCAGATCACCTTAATGAAATACAAAGGATTGTCGACCAGTTGTCGGGAATGGGCATAAAGTTCGATGACGAGGTACTTGCTCTTATGGTGCTGGCAACACTCCCAGAGTCATGGGAAACCTTGAAGGTTTCAATCACCAATTCTGCACCCAACGGTGTGGTAAACATGGAGACATTCAAGAGTGGCATTCTAAATGAAGAAATGAGACGCCGATCACAAGGATCATCTTCTTCATCAGAGGTGTTGGCTGTTACGACCAGGGGGAGAAGTCAAAACAAGGGCCAGAGTAACAAAGATAAGAGCAGAGGTAAATCGAACAAATTTGCACATGTTGAGTGCCATTACTGCAAAAAGAAGGGCCATATCAAAAGATTTTGCCGACAGTTCCAGAATGACCAGAAGAAGAATAAAGGCAAAAAGGAGAAACCCGAAGAAAGCAGTGATGATGAAGCGAACTCCTTTGGTGAGTTTAACATTGTCTACGATGACGACATTATCAATCTGACAACCCAAGAGACGACATGGGTGATTGATAATGGAGCTACCATTCATGCAACGCCACGAAGAGAACTCTTCTCATCTTACACACCTGGAGACTTCGGTCGTGTAAAGATGGGAAATGCCAATTTCTCAACAGTTGTAGGCAAAGGAGATGTTTGCCTAGAGACCATGAATGGGATGAAGCTACTTTTAAGAGATGTCAGGCATGTTCCAGATATGCGCCTGAATCTGATCTCCGTAGACAAGCTTGATGAGGAAGGTTACTGCAATACCTTTCATAATGGCCAATGGAAGCTCACGAAAGGCTCATTAGTGGTGGCGCGGGGCACGAAGCAGTCAAAGTTGTACGTGACCCAAGCAAGCATCTCCCAACATGTTATAAATGTTGAGGAGAATGATAGCAATATCAAGTTGTGGCATAGACGTCTTGGCCACATGAGTGAAAAGTCAATGGCGCGTTTGGCGAAGAAGAACGCCTTACCAGGTCTAAACCAGATCCAGTTGAAGAAGTGTGCTGACTGTTTAGCTGGGAAACAAAACAGAGTTTCATTCAAAAGATTCCCTCCTTCCAGAAAGCAAGACGTGTTGGATCTGGTACACTCAGATGTATGCGGGCCTTTCAAGAAGTCCCTCGGTGGTGCCCGATATTTCGTGACCTTTATTGATGATCATTCACGAAAGACATGGGTATACACGCTGAAGACCAAGGATCAAGTGTTTCGAGTTTTCAAACAATTTCTGACCTTGGTGGAAAGAGAGACTGGTAAGAAGTTGAAGTGCATCCGGACAGACAATGACGGTGAATACCAGGGTCAATTTGATGCTTACTTAAAGAGCATGGTATTCGACATAAGTTCACACCTCCTAAAACTCCACAGTTGAATGTTTTGGCTGAGAGGATGAACAAAACTTTGATCGAGAGAACCGGATGTTTACTCTCTCATTCAAAGTTACCAAAGGCTTTCTGGGGTGAAGCACTAGTTACAGCAGCCTATGTGCTAAACCATTCACCCCGTGTCCCTCTTCAGTACGAGGCTCCAGAAAAGATTTGGTCAGGAAGAGATATCTCTTATGATCAATTGCGGGTATTTGGCTGCAAAGCCTATGTCCATGTTCCGAAGGATGAAAGGAGCAAACTTGATGTCAAGACAAGGGAGTATGTATTCATCGGCTATGGTCAAGACATGCTTGGCTATAAGTTCTATGATCCGGTGCAGAAGAAGCTCGTCAGGAGTCGAGATGTTGTGTTCGTTGAGGACCAAACAATTGAAGACATTGACAAAGTAGAGAAGTCCACTGATGATTTTGCTGAGTTTGAGTTGCCTCCAACAACGGTGCCGAGACAAGTTGGAGACAATGTTCAGGATAATCAACCTGAAGCCCCTGATCTTCCAAATGAAGATGAACCAGCAGATGCTGAAGGTAACGAGGATAATGGTGATGATGATGCAGACGAGGATGATCAACCTCAACCAGCAATCCTCAACAACCCTCCTTATCACACAAGATCCGGAAGAATTGTGCAACAGTCTACCAGATATCCTCCATATGAGTATGTGTTACTCACAGACGGGGGAGAACCTGATAGCTTTGAAGAAGTTGTTAATGATGAACGTAAGGGGAAGTGGATAGAAGCCATGCAAGACGAGATGAAGTCTTTGCATGAGAACAAGACGTTTGACCGGGTGAAGTTGCCGAAAGGCAAGAGAGCTTTGAAGAATAAGTGGGTGTTCAAGATCAAGCATGATGAAAACAGTTCCCGTCCGAGATTCAAAGCAAGATTGGTCGTCAAAGGTTTCAATCAAAGGAAAGGTATAGACTTTGATGAAATATTCTCACCAGTTGTGAAAATGACCTCAATACGCACGGTGCTGGGATTAGTAGCAAGCCTCAACCTGGAGGTTGAGCAGATGGATGTGAAAACCGCCTTCCTACATGGTGATTTGGAAGAGGAGATATACATGGAGCAACCGGACGGTTTCCAGCAAAAGGGGAAAGAGGACTGCGTTTGTAGATTGAGGAAAAGCCTCTATGGCTTAAAACAGGCACCAAGGCAGTGGTACAAGAAGTTCGAGTCGGTGATGGGGCAACACGGCTACAAGAAGACAACTTCGGACCATTGTGTGTTCGTTCAGAAGTTTTCTGACGATGATTTTATCATCCTATTGCTCTATGTGGATGATATGTTGATTGTTGGCCGGAATGTTTCCAGAATTAATAGCTTGAAAGAGCAACTAAGCAAGTTCTTCGCCATGAAAGACTTGGGGCCAGCAAAACAGATCCTTGGGATGAGGATTATGCGAGACCGAGAAGCCAAGAAGTTATGGTTGTCTCAGGAGAAGTACATCGAGAAGGTACTTCAACGGTTCAACATGGAGAAAACTAAAGCAGTTAGCTGTCCTCTTGCTAACCACTTTAGATTAAGCACCAAGCAAAGCCCGTCAACAGATGATGAGAGAAGAAAGATGGAGCGGATTCCATATGCTTCAACAGTAGGAAGTTTGATGTATGCCATGGTTTGTACACGACCAGATATTGCTCACGCTGTAGGAGTGGTAAGTAGATTTCTTTCTAATCCAGGAAAGGAACATTGGGATGCTGTTAAGTGGATTCTCAGGTATCTTCGAGGAACCTCCAAACTATGCTTGTGTTTTGGAGAAGACAACCCTGTGTTGGTTGGCTATACTGATGCAGATATGGCCGGAGATGTTCATTCTAGAAAATCAACTTCAGGATACTTGATTAATTTTTCTGGGGGAGCTGTGTCATGACAATCAAAGTTGCAAAAATGTGTTGCACTATCAACTACTGAAGCTGAATTCATTGCAGCAACGGAAGCTTGCAAAGAACTGCTGTGGATGAAGAAGTTCTTAACTGAACTTGGATTTTCGCAAGACGGTTATCAACTATTTTGTGATAGTCAAAGTGCTATCCACCTTGCGAAGAATGCCTCATTCCATTCCAGATCCAAGCATATTGATGTTAGATATAATTGGATCAGGGATGTGTTAGAGAAGAAGATGTTGCGGCTTGAAAAGATCCATACAGATGAAAACGGATCAGACATGTTGACCAAAACTGTACCAAAGGGTAAATTTGAGTTCTGCAGAGAAGCTGCAGGGATAGGGGACTCTCCAAGTAGTCGGAAGGGGGAGAATTGTTAGAAGCTTCCTCCAACTTGATTATTGATGTAAGCAATGACATCAATAGAAGAAGTTGGCGCCGAAAGTTGGCACAGGAAGTGGGATTGCCAACTCACATTTTAAGGGCAAACTACCCATTTAATCCTTTAGTTAGGTTATATTTGCATTTTAGTCCCTATCTAAAATACTATAAATACCCCCTCATATCATTGTTTTAAACACACAAAAAATATTCAATAACTCAAGTATAAGAGTTAGAGAGAAAGAGAGAGTTTGTTTTTCTTTAGGAAGTTTTTCTAAAGGGGGGGGGGAGTGACAAAATAGTGAGTAAAATACCAGTCGGGTATTTTCGGGAAACACTTTTGTGTGCGCCACTATTTTGGGTAGAGCTCGGGAAATTGTTGTACTTCCAAACTATTGGAGAAGTCTCTCTTTGTAAGCCTACTAAAAGTTTTAGTGGAAGTTGGTGTCGGGTTTGTGGACGTAGCCTAAACGTTTTAGGTGAACCACGTTAAATTCTTTGTGTCATTTATTTTTCGTTGATCATTTATTTTTCCGCTGTGCAGAAGTTGTTTAGTGCCACCGGGTCCTAACAGATTTATGATGCATTTTAATCCAAATTGATATAATCTATTTTGGCACTTCTATATTTGGGCAAGTTGCGTAAGACCCATATATTGACTCAATCTATTTTGACACACGCAAATTTAGTCCTACCCACCCGCTGGCACCTTGATAAAAAGAAACAAATGGTAGGGCAAGTTCTAAAAACAACAAAGCAGGTTCATATTGTTATGGAGCAAAAATCATACATTTTAGTGCATTTCTTACTAACAAAAAAAGAAAATCTTATTGCATTTCTCAATAGTATTTGACCATTTTGAATCCCCCTAAACTATGCTCCTTTTGCAAGTTAGCTTCCTAAACTATTAGTGCTTGGTGTCACCCCTGAAGCTTTTCACATCTCACTTCCTTGTTCTTACATATGAAGTTTCATTGAAGTTCAAGATAACAATATACAAATGATTCGATTACATTATTAGGTGTCACCTGACTGATGATTTGGCATACTGAACAAAAGCTATGTGGGCTAACAATTCAATATGATATTTGGTTTCGGCTTCATCAATAATTTTGCTTATGCTTTCAAAAGTAGATTCCTTGCTTGTGCTGACGGGGATAAAGTGCCCATTTTTTTTGCTAAGGAGGGAAATTAAAAGAATAAGAAAAGGAAAACATAAATTATATTTGTTCCTTTAGTACTCTTAATTATTATCCACGAGATAGAAAGTAACAATGTTGGTTGCGGACTATATTCATTGATAGGTCAATTTAGGTGTAGCTCATTCTAAACCGGCCAAATTGTAGCCCAAATTGATCCATAAGAAAACTTTGTGTATATTTTTCTACCTACATCTTCACACATTTTTTCAATGGGTATGAGTTGGGCGGGTTATGATGCATTTTTAATCCAAATTGACACAATTCATTTTGGCACCGCTAAACTTTGGGCGAGTTGCATAAGACCCATATATTGACTCAATCTATTTTGACACATGCAAATTTAATCCAATCCACCTCTTGGCACCTTGATAGAAAGAAACAAATGGTAGGGCGAGTTCTAAAAACAAGTTCATATTGTTATGGAGCATAAAATCATAATTTTAGTGCATTTCTTACTAACAAAAAACAAAAACAAAAAAATCTTATTGCATTTCTCAAAAGTATTTGACATTTTAAATCCTCTAATGGCTCCTTTTGCAACCTACACACCTAAATTATAGGTGTTTTTATAATTTTATTACTTGTCTGATCTTCCCTTTTTCATATCTATTACCACTCTGAACGAAAATCTGGTGGGAAGCGATAATCACACCAGCCATGTTGATTTTTTAAGCACATGGCGTTTTCTTACATGGCGTTTTCTTAAAACTAAATATTTTTCTTTTTAAACTTCTGCATTTTTAAAACCACTTTTTTTCCGGGCAGGCATGTAAAACGCCTGGATGGAACTCTATTCTTCTCAGCGTTGCTGAAGTTCTAAATTTTAAACACATGATATTTTGTTTCAAATTAAATAACTTGTCTGTTTAAACTCATGCACTATTTTCAACCTATATTTTTCCTGCCAGATCTATAACAAGCTTGCTGGAATTTCATTTTTTCCAGCGTGACTACACACAGTTTTTTGTTTTAAATTGAAACTTTTTCCATTTAGCTCATGCAATTTTGGGAATCTATTTTTTCTGGTTAGGGCTGTAATAAGTTTGTTTCTTTTCGGTCAGACCAGCATTTTAAACCGAGTTTAGAAGGCTGTAGTTGGTCCAATGGATCGGCCCCAAACGGATTTCTTGGTTATCAAAAAGAAAAAAAGAAAAACCCAAAAAAAAGAGCGAGAAATAAAGAAGAAGAAAACAATACGTAGCTCGAACCAATAATCATTGTATAGAACCATGTGGGAACTAGTTGTTGGAGGAAAAAAGCCACATATAAGCTGCTTTTCTCCCTTTTTTGCTCCCACGCTCAGCACAGGAGTTGACACCACTTTTATGTCACTAGGCGCTCTAGGATGGTAATAGTTACAGGAAAAGGAAGTTCAGGGGGTAATAGAAACAATCCATAGTTTCGGTGTGTAAGTTGTAAGCCTAGCAATATATTGGGTTATGTATTATCTCCTTTTAAGTTTGATTCAAGACTTCATTTTAGTTTTCTTTTCTTTGTTTCTGGTATCTGCAGAACCATTTGCTTTACCAAAATGAGCACAGCACCTGGACCTTTGTCTCCAAAATTTATTCCTGTTGAAACGAGTGAAATTACTTCAGTAAGTAAATCAGATGGTAAGTAAATTACTTAAACATTCTTTTTCGTTTTTGTATGCTTTTGTATATACATCTGATTTGGTGTTGTACTGTTTGTCATTTGTTGCAGGTTTTAAGTTCAGTTTTGTATCCTATAACATTTTGGCTCAGGTAATTACTAGAAGCAATTCATTTACTTTTATTCCTTTTATAAAATACATGCAAGTAATATTTCAGTAATGGAAGTCAAGTGCTGCTTTATTAAATTATTTAGCATCCTTATGACTAATACACTTGTAAAATGCTTATCTTGATATTGAAAACCAAGTGAACAGAGTATTTATTCATCAAAAAATTAGTCTTATGAGTTTATTCTTTCGAACTTTGTGAACGTAGCACATCTTGGAAAAACGAACAAATGAATGTCGGGGGAGAGAAATCTGATCCAAACAAACAGAATTTAGGCCTTCTTTTTTCTAAATAAGAACATGAGGCCTCTTCCTCTGTTCGCGTGTCGTTGAACCTAAGTTTAGAGCATACATATCTGGCAGGCAAAACTTTTATCGATGCACACAATTGATGTTATGTGCTTTGACTTGTCTTTTCAGACTATATTGCTGGAATTCAAGTGATATTATCTCATACCTTGACCAGTTGTATACTGAAATGCTAGTTAATTTTAGTTGTTCTTACAGATTAAAATCATTTAACCTGTTGGCTTGTATGGATTCCATTTCCCAATGTTTCATGCTTTTGAGATTTTTTTATTGTAGGCATATGTAAAGAGTGCTCTGTTTCCACACTCCCCAGCGCCTTCGCTGAAGTACGTCATCTATATCCATTTTTTCGTTTACTGGAGTTCCTATTCACAGGCTTATTGGATGTTGTTTCTCTTCACCCTTAGAAACTGCAATGTTATTGATGACATGTTTGAGTGGACCCAAATTGACTTGAATATGGAAATAGCTGATACTCCAAAATGATTTTCTATGTTGCATTAAATTATTATATTCTTTGCCTTCAAGCAGTGGCAGATGCAATGTTATTGCACCGTGTTTATTTGAATCCACTACTTTATGCAGAGAATAAATTTATGCATAAACACTCACTAAAATTGCAACAAATAGTGGATTTGAACCCATAATTTTAACAATACAATGAGTTCAACGCTAAGAACCTTAAAGGTTGAACCCATTAGCTTAAACCTTGATTCGCCTCTGCCTTCAAGACTATCCAAAAAACGCTTCGAGACTTGGAGTCAGGGGCATATGACTTGTAGTGGATTTCAGTAATTCTTGAAGCTAGTGTCAATTGCAAGATACATAGTTGTTTAAGTCAATTTTACTTGTTTGCTCTTCGAAGAACATCTAATGTAAAAATTTACTTTAAAAGCATTGTAACTTGAAGTCATGTTGACTATGATTCAATAAGCTTGGTCGAGACAAAGTTTTAAACTTCTTTCTTTTACTCAAATTTCGGAATCAACATATCTTATGTGCTTGTGTCAGGTGGAAAGCCCGTTCACAGGCAATCCTTACAGTTCTCAAGAGCCTTGGGACCGATTTCCTTTGCTTACAGGTCTGAATTGTTTGATAATTAAGATTTAGTAACATTTATTCATCCATTGTCCTTCTAACAACAACTTCTAATTTCTTCTAGGTTATCTTTTAATCAATTGTTTTATGTGCCAGGAGTTGGATGAATATGATAGCTTCTATAAAAGAAATATAGAGAGTTTTGGTTATTCAAGTATCTACGTCCAAAGAAGTGGGCAGAAGCGTGACGGATGCGGGATCTTTTATAAGCAGGATTGGTGATCTAAGCTCTCTTTCTTCCTAAACCTCTATTATTGAAAGAGATGCTAAGCTAAGCAATGATATGATTTGTATTATTTGAGGAGACTTTCTGGTCATCTTATAGATGCATTGTTTTTGAGAGTACTATGACATGATCATGCACTGGTTTCTGGCTACGAGAATAAGCTGATTAGTTATATGTTCACTTAAATAAAGCTTTGATGTTATATCCTGGCAACTTCATGGGAGCCAAAATATGAGTAATACTGATGCGGGATCTTTTATAAGCAGGATTGGTGATCTAAGCTCTCTTTCTTCCTAAACCTCTATTATTGAAAGAGATGCTAAGCTAAGCAATGATATGATTTGTATTATTTGAGGAGACTTTCTGGTCATCTTATAGATGCATTGTTTTTGAGAGTACTATGACATAATCATGCACTGGTTTCTGGCTACGAGAATAAGCTGATTAGTTATATGTTCACTTAAATAAAGCTTTGATGTTATATCCTGGCAACTTCATGGGAGCCAAAATATGAGTAATACTGCATATAACTACATTTTATGTCACGTCATTTCCTCTTACCCCTACCACCCCGGTAGCTTAAGTTACTCCCTATCATACTAAAGTTATATCGTAGCATCAGTTAAGGACTGAGGAAGTTCTATATCAGAAGTTCTTATGGTTTGGATGGATATGTTTCTGTAACTTCTTTAGGCAGAATGAAATATTTCTATAAAGCTCATTTTATCTGAAATTCTATGCTATTCCAATAGTGCAGAGTTGGTCATTGAAGAGAAGATAGACTACAATGATCTGGTACCCTCAATTCAAGATGATACTGCTTCCACGGATAAAGAGGCAAATTTACCTGCTGGTGGAAATAAAAAATTAGAGTCAAAAGGTGGTATGCTCTTGCTTTTGCCCACCTCGTGTTTGTCATTATTACAGATTTGGAGCATGCTCTGGTATCTATTTGTCACATACAGACCAGGGAAACATGTCTTTAAAATGTAAACTCCTAAAATAAATTGTCCAACATACTCGAATGAAATTGCAAATTAAAGTGATTCCTCTTCTTGCTATCTCTTTTTGTCCTTTTTCTTTTGGGTGGTGTGGTTTAGTACTGCAGTCATAGCTATTTCCCTTCAAAATGTTGATGTATGTTTAAATTTCATGTCTAAGGCTTTGTATCATAATAAAGAGGGGGAAATAATTTGAATCGCTTAGTTGCAATAAGATCCAAATATTCTTGTACAAATAGAATTAAAAGTTTTCTATTAATGGAACTGGTGCGAACGGCTGGTTGTGGAGGGCATGAGAAGAGGTAGAGGGCGACCAAAGAAGTACTGGGGGAGGTGATTAGGCAGGATATGGCGATGTTGCAAATTTCCAAGAAAATGACACTTGATAGGAACATGTGGATGTCGAGTATTAGGGTTGTAGGTTAGGAGATAGTTGAGTCTTATTTTATACCATAACTTTGTGAGACTAGTTTGGTAGGGATACTATTTTGCTTTTGCTGTGTGTTGTATCATTCTTCTTGATTTCATATCGTTCTTATTTGTCATATTTGTCATGTTTGTCGTATTTGTTTCATATTATTTTGGTGGTGTTACTAATAGTCTTCTTTGTCTTTTTGTCTTCTTGAGCCGAGGGTCTTTCGGAAACAGCCTTTCTACTCCTTCGGGGTAGGGGTAAGGTCTGCGTACACTCTACCCTCCCCAGACCCCACTAGTGGGATTTCACTGGGTCGTTGTTGTTGTTGTATTAATGGAACTGGTCTTGAAAAGCTGAAATAGTATACTTAATACCTTCTGAAACTCGATAATGGAATACCATTTGAACTTGGAAGTTGACCTGTCATTGTTAGCCTCTAATTTAATGTAGCGGCTCAATCTATATTAACTAATAGAAACTTCCATAGCAAGCTCTGTTGCATCATGTAACTTGTTATCAGAGCAATATAAGTGATGCTTTCATATCCTATTCAGAAACCTTAGATTGGCATTGCATCCATTTAATCTTCTTTCATAATGTCTGAAATAGTTTAAACCTCTTGTGTTGGGTCGTATGTTAAAGTATGTTTAGTAGCAACAGCCAATATGTGGTGGAAGATTCATATTTATTTTTGATTTGAGGGTTTTGTGAGGAAAGATGCACATGGTAAAAGAAACATCCATGGGTAAAACCAGCACTAATAGTGTGTGATTTGGTTTTTGGAATGGGCAAATTCTGGTGCATTACGTAGCATGGAGATCTTGCTAGTTGCCAAAGCAAATTATCTAGTTACTAGCAATTGTAAGATTCTACGTATCTGTTGCATGGATAACCTTTTCCATTCTTAGGCGCCCCTGCATCATATTTCTTGAACTATCGGCAGTATGGAAAACCAATATTGGATCTAATCTAAAGCAATAGTGCATTTTCGGATAGGCTCTGAATGAAACTTCAGTCAAACAGAATTATCTCTTTCAAAGATAAAATGACTTGAAATTTGAAACTTAAAAGGGGAAGTTTTTTACACATCTCATTTTTGGGAGGTGAATAAGGTGTTGTGAGGTGATAGGGAAGGAATTCGTCTTTGCTCCTGAATGCACAAATTTGATGGGAATGGGTGCTTTTCATAATCCAATCACCTTTGTAACTGTGATATATCTCATTCCAATTTCAGATGTCAGTTCGAAAAACAGTCAGGCAGATCGTGGAGACCTAAATGATCCTTGTATTAGATTAAAACGTGACTGTGTGGGTATGATGGCTGCCTTCAGGCTGAAGGATCCTTGTCAGCTTATCATTGTCGCCAACACTCACATTTACTGGTATGCTCATTGTCCATTCTTTTGGTATTGCAGCACGTTTACTTGGATTTGTGGAAACTGGTTTTTAATTTGTTAACTTTATACACTGTTAACGTATATGGATCATACTACAGGGATCCCGAATTGGCCGATGTCAAACTTGCGCAAGCTAGATACTTGCTTTCACGCTTGGCTCAATTCAAGTTACTAGTATCAGACAAATTTGATTGCTCGCCTTCTGTGGTTGTTGCCGGTGATTTCAACTCTACTCCGGGGGATCAGGTCAGCTAGCCGTTTGTTTTTCTTTCGAAACATTTGGTCCTTTCACATTGTTATTGGCCAAGCTATTGAACAACACTGACTCTTATCTAAGCTGCATTTGTTTTATTTGATTTCCTCATATTCTTTTAGTAGAGATCATTTTTCCTGTTAAGAAAATTGTACCTTGAGCCTCACTCAATCTCAAGAGCTAACTCTTAAGATGAGGATTCTCCAAAGACAGTATGGAGACAACAATAAATTTCCTCAATCAATTTGGGACACTCTTAACATCCTCGTTGTGCTAGGGATGGGCATATTGGAGAGGGGATAACTACCATAGGAGCCCAACATTAAGAAACAAAATATGTTATATGGGTCTGGCTATGCTAACCATATTAAATCTTGTGCCAAAGTCGATTCCAAACACTAAATCATGAGATGATGATTCCAAGACCATATAAGGAGACAGCAACCCACTCCCAACCAATGTAGAATTCATATTACAGTTTGTCTGTCTTCTGGCTCTCCAGACTAATTCATAGGCAATTGTGACGTCCTAACTTATCCAACTTTCAAACGAGGGTACCTAGTTTGTCTAACTTGTCTGCGTTTAGTCTATTAGTCAGTAGTCTTGTCAAATTGTGATATACACCCAAACTACTTTCTCTTGTTGTCTTGATAGTTGAACGGAGTCTGGTCTTTGATGTTTGGTGTCCAAGTAGAGTCACTTCAACTTTTGAATTCAGTATTTGTTAATTCCATTTTCAATTATTCAAGGTGTACCTGGATTTTCTTGATGAAAAATATTGTTCTGAGTTGTTTTCCATATTCCATACCTTCATTGCCGAAAGTGAAAGCAGTTGGTGTCTCATGTAAATTTGTTTTGGTTCTTGCTGTTTCAGGTATATCAGTACCTTATTTCAGGTTCCTCGCTAGTGGGGACTCTGCCAGAGAGCTCAGATGATATGCCGATTCCGTTGTGCAGTGTATATGCAAGCACCAAGGGAGAACCACACTTCACGAACTGCACTCCTGGATTTACTGGAACTCTAGATTACATACTATTTTCTCCTTCAGGGGATATCAAACCAGTCAGCTACCTCGAACTACCAGAGCCTGAAGCCTCAGATGTACAAGGTGGTCTACCAAATTACTATCATCCTAGTGATCATCTCCCAATTGGTGCTGAATTTGAAATAGTTCAATAGATTTGTGGTTATAGTCCTTTGTAGCCGTCTGATTTTTTATTTATTGTCAAGTATTATTATTATTTTATGGATTGTCTGGTCTCTTTATCTTGCAGTCAAGATTGAGGTGTATAAACAGTCATCTTAACGTGCAATTAATTTATAAGATTTTCTGTTTTTTCGGGTCGGACCTTATCAACTATATTAAATGTGCTGAGGTTGGAATCGCTCTTCATTAGTACGTTGAAAATGACATTTTGGTAGTGACCAAAATGAGAAGCAATTGCGTTTGTTTATTGCTGCGATCTTACAGGACTGAAGTGTCCAAATTTTTCCTTATTTTTAAAAAGCTCGTCATAAATTATCCTTTTGTAAAATTACTTTTTAATTAGCTGACGTTAATGTTATATTTTCAGTTTCACTTTTTACCTGGTTGCATTGAACTTCCTCTTAATATAAAGTGCTATTTGCAGAAGTCACTCCAAGTGACAACTATTGTACCACACAGTAATCTACCTTTTGTGCATATCATATTTATGTTTGGCACATTTAAAAGTGCTTAAAATAAATTAAAAATTGCTTAGAAACAAACCAAAAGCAATAAGCTGGCAACCTTAACAAAAATCAGTGGATCTGTTACGTTTTGATTCTGAGTTTGTCGGTGGATTCTCTGTATTTATTCAAAAAAGTTATCTTCATAATTGATTATTTTTGAATTCTAGGCAACCGATTGCAATTCTTCCACTTTATTCAAGTTTGAGACCGTACTTTGCATTTTCCATATGAAATACTAAAAGTACTCGAGAAGAATTTGTACAAGGTACTCTGCAGTTTACGTATAGAACAAACCAAATATACAAATTTAGAGTTTAACTTCTAGCATAGTTTAGAAAAATCTTATACAGTAACTATAACTAACTGTTCATAATAAGTGAAACTATTAACTTGGCGAAATAACACTAGAAACCTACTTTACTAAGCTTAATATCTAGCAGGAAGGACAGGGAGTGAGAAGTAAGGATCCACCAGCGTCACCTCATTTTGTAGCCACAACTCTTGGTTGCCATCGCAAAACCACTCGTAAATTGCTTTGGCCTTTCTCAGAATGTAGGAGATTGAAGAATAAGCTGTCACCATCCACAATGCTGAGCTGCTTTCAGCTTCTTGCTTCTTCCGCTTTGACCCTTTTCTTTGTTTCAATAACTGATTCTTTAACTCCATATTGATTGGCTGGCTGACAATAAAAGATAAATGGTCGGTAATATTAAGTTGATTGATAATAAAATGAATTGTGATGTTGGAATACTGAGGACTGAGATATGTTTTATGATTAACTATGTTCTAAACTTCCTGGTGGTTTTTATAGCAAGGAATGGCTTTAAGAGGATTTATTCAACTTATTTCATGGGAATTGGGTACATATATATCTTCACGTGAAGGTAATAGGGGCTGTGCTTTCATTTTCATTGGGTGGCCAATGTTGGCAATAATTTTGGCGATTTGTTTTGGGAGAACGTAAAATTGTGGTGTTGCAAAAGTTTCATTTTCATGAAAAATACTATTCATAAGTAGTTGGGTTTTGGGTAAATACTTTCTTGCTGGAAAATACAATTACTTGTTTACAGAGAATAATTAATTGGTAGTGGTTTAAGGGGCCTTTTCATAATCAAGACTTTCTGAAGTCACATTCGCGGTGATCGTTAAATTTGAAGGAGACATTACGGGAAAGAGGTGCGATTTGATTATTTTGAAGCTCTTTGGGCACAAATACACGTGCTGAAAAGTGTTTTAAATAAGGTTATAGACAGCCCCAACTTATAAGGATATATACAGAGGCGACTTAGCAACGCAATTTTTATTCATTTTTAGTGGATAATATAAATAAAAATAACTGTTATTTTTATCCATTTTGTCATCACTAGCCATATATGATAATTAAAATGACGTAAAAGACATTAGGAACAAGTGATTGTCTACGATCCAATTTTGAAGCAACACTTGAGGCTGTCAAATGTCAATTACAAAAGAAGTGCTCGTCAAAACTCAAAATTAATGTTCATACAATTAAAACACCTTAGCAAGTGGCTGGTTCTAGATTTCACGAGTGACCTCATCCACTGGAGAAGGGCAAAAAATAGAATAGTGCAGCAACTTAAGTACCAAATCTTGGACCACCTCAACTATAAATAGCACTGCTTACTACATTCTTCTATATAAAATTGCCAAAATAAATGTCTCATTTATACTACATCTTTTTACAGATGATGTTATTGTATTGTAGGCTTATAGAAAGAAAAGCTTATATTGTTCTAGTTGAAGTAGCGATAAAAGACCACCTCCACATGTCAGGTGTTTGTCGAGATTTTTTTGGTCATATTTGATATTCCTATTTTATGTAGGAAATGACAATATATTTATTATAATTGAGTTTTTTTTTTGTTAGAAGCAAAATATAATTCTTTTATATTTGTTTGTCCCTTTTCTTGTAGGAAAATATTTGGAGTCCTATAAATTGAAGATCCGTCGTTCTCATTCAGTAGCATCCACAATGTAGCCATATGAGGTTTGAGAGTCATTTTTAGGGGGGAGAACTTTATGGGACAAGTGTTAGTGTGTCACTTGTATTTGCCTCTTCATGAGGTTGTTCTCTCGATTTGTGTACTCTCTTTTATATAGTGGATTGCTCATCTCCGTCGTGGACGTAGGTCAGTTGATCAAATCACGTTAAGTGTTTGTGTCTCTTTTGTTATATTTCTCTTTGTTGTATGATTCGTTGTTCAAGGTTTGCTTTACTAGCTTTCGCATGACACCTGACTCTTTTTGGTCCTAACAAGTGGTAACAGATCGAGGTTTAAGGTAGGTTCATCTTGGCGGGTTTAGTTCTAGCCACGACTTCTTTGACGGTAATCTTGAGACAAACTTTATAATGGAGATTGGAGATGCGACCTATTGAAGGCTATGTGAAGAAGATGAATCAAGTTTATTTTGTAAGAAAATTCAGGCAAGAGGGAGAACTGTTAGGTGTTTGTCCAGATTTTCTTATCATAATTGTTTTTTTTATTTCATGAAGGAAAGGACAACATATTTACCATAATGGGATTTTTCTTTTCCTAGAAGGAAAATATTATTCTACCTTATTTGGCTTGTCCCTTTTTTGTAGGGAAAGGTTTGGAGTTTTATAAATTTAAGATCCGTCCTTCTCATTCAGTAGCATCCACAATGTAGCCATATAGGTTTTGAGAGTCATTTTTAGGGGGAGAACTTTACGGGACAAGTGTTAGTGTGCCACTTGTGTTTGCCTCTTCATGAGGTTGTTCTCTCGATTTTTGTACTCTCTTTTATATAGTGGATTGATCATCTCCGCCGTGAACGTATATAAATTGGCTGAATCATGTTAGATATTTGTGTCTATTTTGGTATATTTCTCTTTGTTGTATGATTTATCGTTGTTCAAGGTCTGCTTTACTAGCTTTCGCATGACACCTGACTATTTTCTGTCCTAACACCACGTGCCGTTCAAATGGCTTTATTGTTACTTACAAACTAATTTTTTGGTAGCACAAAACACAACAGACTGGATCATAAAAATTTATTATATGCTACCTAATTAAATGTGTGTGTAAAGAAGCTTTGTGGTTGCTGGTAACTTTTACCGAATCATTATTTCAGTGCCCTCTTACCACTTTCTTGTCTAAAGTATATTGAAAATAAAAATTGATACACTCCTATTAATTAAAGTGCTGAAAGTAGGAAAAAATTGATAATTTATCTAGAACTGAAGGTAACCAATCACTTTCTCAAAGTTTAGAGTGATATATATGTTTCCTAAACATCAAGATCGATGAAGATTAATTTAATGAGGAATAGAGATTTAAGTCGGTGATTATATGAGACATGAGTGGATTTTATGCCATAAATAGACATTGTGTCATTGTATTCTTTTTCAACATTGGATGTGTATAAAAACAAGCGTCAAGTGATCAATACCAAATTAACTTTCATGAGATCTATTGGATTTAACAACATAAGATTGGTCTGAAAGGTATATTGTAATTCCTTATTGCCCCACTTCAAGATAGCTACTTTTTAACCTACAAAAGTGCTTTTCAAGAATTCAGTCTTTTATCTAGCATTGATAATTATATATATGCTCAACTTAGGAGATATTAAACACGTTATAAATCGTGGAAGGTCCAATGCATAAAACTTTGATACGAGATTTACTCCCGTCTTTTTTAACCAAAAAAAAGTTTTTGTGGTTGTTAAAGTCAAAATTAAAGGAAATCGGATTTTTAATAACTAATTTTACTTCACTTTTCCAAAAAAAAAAAAGCGAGAATAAAACAAGCAATTGAAATGGTAAATGAAGAAAAGAAATTTTATTGATGACCTCCCCAGAATTATGGATCAGAATCTTCCATCAAGTAGAATTAAAAGTAAAAGGCTGATTGCATATATTTAAGAATATTCAGATGATCGTACAAAATAAGGTAATGACCCTTATATAAGGATACACATTTGTAATAGTTTTCTTACTTAATTGTTACCTTTTACTAACAATAGCTACATTAGTAGTTATGAATCTTCCCCTTTTATGGTCTTCATGCATCTCATGCCTGTTTCTTCTTTCCCAACTACCAGGTACGTTACATTCTTTCGTAAAATACCGTTGGTATTTCATCCGTGCCTCATTATCTTTCTTTAATGACCCAATATAGATGTCACTCGTCATCATATTATTGATCTACGTGTCATGCTTATTTTTCAGTAATACAAGATAGTCCCCCCTCCCCCACTTTTTGAATATTCGAAAAATGGCAAATTCATTTATGGTAGGAATGTCTATTCGCCTCTTTCCAACTATCATTATATTTTTTTCCAGAAGCGATGAGACGTACATCCTTTCCATTTAGTGCCCGGAAAACGTATCCCGATATCATTTGCACTACAATTTACAACATTTTTTTTGGATTTTCTATGGCCGCATCAATTCAAACTGACGGTTCCATGATGACGGTTCATAATGATGGTCCTCCTTTATAGATAACGTATCACATATTACTCAGAATTCTCTTCTTCTTTCTTGCATTTGTATTACAACTTCTTCTGTAATTTCTCCCGCTCTTTGTACTTTCTTTATTATAAGATGACTTCCTATTCTTTAAATCCTTCTTCATCATCAGACGCTCGTAAAGTAGTAATCATTGATGAACTTCCTCCCTCTTATGCCACTACAAAAAACCAGGTAAATTGCGGAGGTTTGTTTGCGGAGGGTATAAGTAACCTCCGCAATTTGCATACTTTTGCGGCAATATATTAGCTCCCACAAAATTATACTATAATTTACGGGGTTCTAAATCCTCCGCTACCCTAAAATAATAGCGGGTAATGTATTTTACACTCCCCCATTTTTCCCCAATCTTTTCAGAAACTTCCGCCTTTCCCAATATTTACTCTCTTCTTTCTCTGATTTTCACTCTTAATTAAAAAGAAACTTCAGTCTTCCATGCTCTCTTCTTTATTCTTGTCTTCTTTTTCAATAAATATCGTTTGGGATTCATGAAGTAATTTATTTTTACCTTAATGAGATTTTAATGTTAGGATTTGAAATTGGGGTTTTAAGAATATAATTTTCCCAAACAACTAAAAGGCACGGCTCATACAGATCTGTGGAATTTTGTTTTGGTCTTGGAATTTTTTTGGACTACAAGAGAAAAGAGCACTGGGGTGGCAAAGAATTTGCAAAGAGGTTGGCCAACTTGAAGCGAATTTTGAAATTTATTTTTTGGGGATTTCATCCGTTTCTTGGTGAGGAAGGAGAGAACATTCTAGGTTCTCTATATATAGGTAATATTTTCAGATTTTTGGTTTTTTTTTTAGAGAGACAAAAATTAGTGAAACGGGTCTTGGAGAGGAGGAAGAAAAAACGGAGGGTTTGAGAAATCATCAATCTTCTTCTCTAATTTTCTTTGTTTCCTTTTCATAACATTAACTACATTAACAGTTATGAATCTTCCCCTTTTATGGTCTTCATGCATCTCGTGCCTGTTTCTTCTTTCCCAACTACCAGGTACGTTACATTCTTTCGTAAAACACCATTGGTATTTCATCTGTGCCTCATCATCTTTCTTTAATGACCCAATATAGATGTCACTCGTCATCATATTATTGATCAACATGTCATGCTTATTTTTCAGCAATACAAGATAGTCCCTCCCCCCCCCCCCCACTTTTTGAATATTTGAAAAGTGACAAATTCATTTATGGTGGGAATGTCTATTCGCCTCTTTCCAACTATCATTATTTTTTTTTCCAGAAGCGATGAGACGTACGTCCTTTCCATTTAGTGCCCGGAAAACGTATCCCGTTATAATTTGCACTACAATTTATAATATCTTTTTTGGATTTTCTATGGCCGCATCAATTCAAACTGACGGTTCCATGATGACGGTTCATAATGATGGTCCTTCTTTATAGATAACATATCACATATTACTCATAATTTTCTTCTTCTTTCTTGCATTTGTATTACAACTTCTTCTATAATTTCTCCCACTCTTTGTACTTTCTTTATTATAAGATGACTTCCTATTCTTTAAATCCTTCTTCATCATCAGATGCTCGTAAAGTAGTAATCATTGATGAACTTCCTCCCTCTTATGCCCTAACTAAAAGTAGAAGAGGCGGTGGACTTTGTGGCATAGGCTCTTTATCAAGCCGTAGATCTACCCCTTCTCAGAAAAATACTACAAAACCTTCTTCTTTCAGAGCAAGAACTTCAAAAACTTCTAGATATTCCTCTAGAGGTAGAGACCATAATGAACCCTCGCAGGAGCCTTCTGTGTGTGAAATTATTCCTCAAGAGTTTTCTTATATATCATACAGTGAAGCTATGAGAAAACATGTTTCTTCCATAGCATCACTTGACCCTGTCGTTGCTCACTTTTGGTCTTCTTCCCCTAGTTTGTTTTGAATGCTAATGGAAACCTAATTTCCCTGTGGTAGATCCTAGTGTTGATGATCGAATAACCTCTTATTGTGAAGTTTATTCCTTCATTTACACCTACCTTTTTACCTTAGGATTCAAACCACCTATTGACCCTGTAATCATTGAGTTTTGTCGTTACTTCAATGTGTGTCTTGGTCAAATAGGTCTGGTGATATGAAGGGCGGTAACTTGCTTTTGTTATCTGTCAAGCTTAGTTTTAGCCTATTTTGCTCTTCAATATTTACACCATTTTTATTCCACAAAATCTTTCGTCAAGGTGTTTTTTCGCATGTGGCAACGAGCAAAATAGTTTTAGTTAGCCCCAAAGGTGATCATGACAACGACTGGTTGTAATGATCCGACCGATCGTTTTAAGTATTTGCACTTTGCTCGATGGTTTGAGGGCATAAGTAGCTCCGTATGATGTATTACGAATTATGTGTATCATCGATTTCCGTTTTTGGGTGATTCAGAATTAGTTTTGAAGAATGATTTTTATTGTTGAAGCTTTAAGTTGGAAGAGTTTCGCTAAATTTGACTTTTGTGTATTTGACCCCGGAATAGAGTTTTGATGGTTCCATTAGGTAGGAATGGTGATTTTGGACTTGGGCATATGCCCTAATTTGCATTTGGGTATTTGTAGAAGGTTTCAGCACTATTTGGCAAAAGATGGAAATTTGAAGATTTGGAATGTTCATAAGTTTGACTAAGAGTTGACTTTGATAATATCGGGTTCGAATTATTATTTCGGGAGTTGGAATAGGTTCGTTATGTCATTTGTAACTTGTATGCAAAATTTGAATTTATTTCAGATTGGTTAGGTTTGCATCTGATGCTTGGTTCGAAGTTAGAAACCATGTTTAGGCTATATGCTTATCCTACCAGATTGTGAGTGATATTGATGAGATCGGGCGGCATGCCATAGCGAGTTTATTTGATTCATGGCTGAATCAGGCTGCACATTGCAGTAGGATATATTGGCTTTATATATGTTATTATTTTATAGATTGTGATGCATACCACAGCAGGCCGTATGGGCTTTATATATATATATATATATATATATATATTATTGATGGGATTGTGTTGCATGCCGTAATATTAACGCTTGGGAAGGATCTGTCCCTCTAGAGTCTGACATACCAGCAGTGAACGCAAGTTTTATTGATTCATGATGGTATCGGGTTGCACGCCAGATTAGGTACTGTATAGCAATGAGTGACTAAGTGTGAAAAATGATTGAGCGTGATGAGTGGGAGTGTGAGACAGTGAGTTTGAGTACTCTGAGGTTGTGAGTACATGAGTTCATCATTATGATGCATTGCATTTGACATGCATACTTGACATACATGCATAGAGATGTATTTCCTCATGCTATATGGTTTTGTGACATTCATGACTTCACATGCACATTGACATATAGGTATAGGGATGTACGTTCCTCATGCTATCTGAGAATGAAATATCTTATATGTTGTTGAATATTTTGGGAAAAATCATAGTTTTTCTGATTTACTCATATTTTGGTGATTTCGGTGAAAGAATTAGATTTTATTTTTAAATCTTAGAAGCATGTCTATTTTTCATAACTATGAACGATCAAAGCATCACATCTTTCAGTATTACTTGTATTGTTTTCATTATATTGTTACACATATTGCTCTTGGCTGTTGGTGTTGGATTCTAACTATTGTCCAAGCTCGTTATTATGTTCAACCTAAGGTTAGGTTTGTTACTTATTAAGTATGTAGGGTCGGTTATACTCATACTACACTTCTTCACCTTGCTTGCAAATTTTGTAGATGAAGTTGCTGTGTATGGCGGGAGATGGCATTGAAGATGTTCTTGCGTTCAGGTCATAGCTGTTTTTTTTTTCTTAGTAGCTTAAGAATAATTAATCTATTTATGTATATTTCAAATAATTGATGTATTTATTTCATACCAGCTTTGTGAACTTTAAATTTTAGCAGATCATGATTTATACTACCAATCCTTGAGAAGTTGTATAATAGTTCAGCTATTTCATCATTTATTTTCTTAGTAAATCTCATTTGAATTGGATGTTGTTAATTGGCTTACCTAGTGGGTTGTGTTAGGTGCCATCATAACTAGTAGATTTTGGATCGTTACACTGGTATGCCATGTTCATGGTTGTTCCCACTCGTGACTTATTGGAAGATGAAAATATGCCTTTTCCTTGAGAAATGGAACCTTGCACGTGAGTACTTTTCTTCACGTTTTTCTACTTCCTTTAGGAATCCGGTTTTCTCATACGTTTTTTCAAATCTTCAGCAATCCGGAAGTTCTTGGTGAACTTCCTAACTTTCATGATTGAGTAGAAATTCTATTGACTGCAGCCCCTACAGAACAAAGATCATGGAAATTTTTCCCCGAAAGTTTGGGTAGAAGTGAAAACACACGGTATTCGTCGTTACCATGATTTGCCTTATTGTTTCATTTTTTACTCTAACCTTTTTTTTGTTTCTATAGTTTGCTATTCGTGGCATCATTCCCGCCTCTATTCCTATTGCTAGGATTTCTATTAACATTGCGCAGGAAAAAATTCTGAGTGTTCCCTCTTTAAAGAGGAAGAATGCTGAAGCCCGTGACCCCGAAGAAGAGGATGATGAAGATGTCTATTTAGTAATTAAGCCACAGGTTAGAAGACGCGTGGTTCTAGTGGATGAAGCCACCATTCCACCTTTAGGATCTGTGCGTTTCAATCTTGTTGATGAACCAAAGAGTGTCCATTTGGACATCTATGAAGATGAAGAGGTTGACCATTCTGGTAATCCCCCCTCAATTCATGTTGATAGACTCTTCACTTAAGGATTTGAGGGTGAAGAAGATTTTGGCCCTATTTCTGAAGAGCCACCACTTGCGGCCCTTCCAAAGAAATCTGTTGCTCCTACACTTAATCCTCCTATTTTATCTGCTACCATACCTGTAGCTGTTTCTTTTACCACACCTACCGCTACCTCTCACGAAGAAGATGGTCCTTCTAGAGGGAGACAAAACATGAAGAAGGTGTTGATTGAAGTCTCCTATGGTGGAAATTTATTAAAGAAATCTAGCCGAGATGTAGTATGGTTAAAATCATTAATCGTCCCTATGGAAAGGGAGAAGCTTGAGTCTCACAGCTTCTTAATCTTAATGAATGATGTTATTCATTCTGCTCTTAAGGTATATCCTTAGTCACTTACATTTCCTCATTTTTTTCTATGTTTATAACTTTCCTACCTCGCTTTTTTGCAGATCAATCTAACAGGTACACAGCTAATGAGAAGGATATCTTGGAATGATCAGCAAGTGGTTGAGTTGCATACTGAAGTTGACAACTAGAAGGAACAATTTGAAAGCCTTCAACTTGAAAATTACATCACTGCTGAAGACAAAAGGGCCTCTAGAGCTACAATTAAAGATAACAACTGCTGAGTTAGAATGAACCATTGAAGGCATCCTATGAATCTTCATAATCCGAAAAGGAAGAATTGAGGGTTGAGATTGAACAATTGGAGAAAAGCTATTAAGCTCTCGAAGACAAACTAACACTTGATATTAGCTGGGTTTTTCTAATACCCATCTAGGGCTAACCATGAGTGTCTTGACCTCGAGGCTAAGATTGTCACAAAGTTTTTTAACACTCGATGACTAAAGTTTCAAAGATGATGGAGATGGTCGCGCAACTGACCAAGCAGATGCCTAACGTTCGTCTTCTCAAGTTGATCCTTCCACCCATACTGATGATGCTCCTTAGGTTTTCAACCTTTACTTTAGAAATTTTGTATTGGGGTTATTAAATATTTTATTTTTGTTTGAAGTTAATTTTAGGAAGCTTTTCCTTCCCCGTTTTTGGGATTTCAATGCTAATATTATTTTGTTTCATACTTTGTATTTTGCGTTTTGCTCTTTATGTTTTCTAGCTTTTACTTGCATTCGATATGCTCTAATATATCGCATCTTAATATACACAGTTTTTTCATAAAAGAGGGTCCTTTTATATTAAAAATTCTAGTAAAGATGACGTGTCTTCTTTATATTGGTGCAAAGATACGAAACATGAGATAATTTTGAGAAGTTTTATTTGAACTTTCAAACAAACATTTATGTAAAGTATTTTCATAACTGCTTTCTTTATAGAAAGTTTACGAGTACGAGTACGTTTACACCGTGACTAAATTTATGACTTTAACCTAAAAGCCCGTGGGAGTTTTCTACACGTTCTTCAACTCTTTATTTCCTATTCCTTCCGCGAGCTTAAAAATTTGATATATTATTCAAGGTTTTCCTTTGACTGAGCTATGCTTTTGTGGTGTACATCTTATTCCTTTTACGTAATTATCCATATGCATAGTCCCCCCAATGTTTGAGCATTGAAGCATGAAATCTCGAACATTAGATCAGCTCTTTACCTTGGTCTTTTCCCTAAAAAGAGAATACACACGGGACTCAGAGGTAACTTTTTAGATGATTAATGCTTAACCTTTTTCATGAGAATTATTGTAACCTATATCGAAAATAATTAAGTATTCCACGTGTCTTTGGGGTCTAATGTTATCATCGGGTATGGGCTAGATTTTTTCCTATTATCTAAAATGGTTAGTAATACTTAAATAAACAAAGTAAAAAATGAACTTTTATGATACCTGACCATGGGTATTAGCTCCTTTTGAAGTAATACTTATTCAAATAGACTTCATTCCAATAGGATGGTAACAACTTGCCATCCATAGTTTCCAACTCATACACTCCTTTTCCAACAATGCTTTTAACTCGATAGGGGCCTTCCCACTTTGAACTCGGATTTTCTGCATTTTCAACCTATGTTGATCGAAATACTTTCTTGAGAACAAAGTCCCCAGTCGTAAAATATCTTTGGTTTGCCTTCCTAGTGTAGTATCGTTAAATCCTCTGCTTTTGTGCTGCCATCCAAATCAAAGCTACTTTCCTTCTCTCTTCTGTAAAATATAAATTAGTACGAAGTACTTCCTCATTTGGCACTTCATTTGCATGCGTTTACCTTGAACTTGGTTCTCCCATATCTACTGGAATTAAGGCATGAGCGAGAGTGTTGTTTCTCTTGTGTTTATTTTTGCCGTTGTTCGGTAATCCTATAATACCTCTGATAATACTTCTGGACACTTGCCTTTTGATTCTTCTAATCGCTTATTTAGATTTTTGACAATGATCTTATTTGTTGACTCAGCTTGTCCGTTAGCTTTGAGATGATAAGGTACTGAAGTAATTCATTTAATTTTCCAACTTATGAAAAAATCAGTAACTTTTGCACCTATGAACTGTGGCCTATTATCGTACACGATTTCCCTTGGGACTCCAAATCGACATATTATATTTCTCCAAATGAATTCCATAAAATTTTATTTATCGTACTTGTTTAAAGGCACCTGTTTCTATCCACTTTGAAAATAATCCGTTAGAATTAACAAAAATTGTACCTTTCCTTTGGCTTAAGGTAGAGGACCTACGATGTCCATTCCTCACTTCATAAATAGCCATGTTGATATGATTCCACCGGTCGATGCATGATATTTTCATATCGCACTTTGCTACAAAATTCGCTTCCTTCCATTTCCCCCCTATAGTACCCTGCTCTTATGTCACGACCCTAGTTCACCAATTGTGAACATGTCGTGATGGCACCCAGTCCCCAGGACTAGGTAAGCCTAACACGTTGCGGAATATACAAGTTATAAATACTTAAATAAGAAACAACGGAAAAATAGCATAAAAGATATGTAATCCGTGCCGCTTGGCACATACATCCATCACACAATGAATAAAACACTACCAAGATCCGGAACCCCACGGTAATACAGACTAAAAGAGAAAATACAACTGTGGCTCTATGTGTAAAGAGTATCTAACAACGAAATGAAGAAAAATGTCAACTAGTACTACTAGAATAGAAGGAAAGCCTCCGGATCCGCGGACGTAGCAGATCATACCTCGAGGTCTCCAGAAAAGCTGCGGAAATCACCTAGCACGAGCCTGCTCTGATGTACCTGGATCTGCACAACAAAAGTGTGCAGAAGAGTAGCATGAGTACACCACGGCGGTACTCGGTAAGTGCCAAGCCTAACCTCGATGGAGTAGTGACGAGGTAGGTCAGGGCCCTACTGAGAAAACAATAATATAATGATGATAACAAAATAAACAGTTTAAATGATAATAATTTCCGAAATAACAACATTATGATGATTACTGCAACTGTCTACAATTAAGCTAACAACAAATAACCAACTCAAATAAACAAATCCAGGATCTGTGGGAATTGAACCCACAGTCCCATTCTCAGTACCTCTGGGTCTCCGGGAATCGAACCCGCAGCCCATGTCTCAATAATATCTCAATAACTCAAGATCTCCGGGAATCGAACCCG
The DNA here is from genome assembly GCA_032618575.1 of Nicotiana noctiflora. NCBI lineage: Eukaryota > Viridiplantae > Streptophyta > Magnoliopsida > Solanales > Solanaceae > Nicotiana > Nicotiana noctiflora. The sequence continues at coordinate 13,613 of JASVEL010007076.1, read as the reverse complement.
CAGTCCCTACCAATAAGTCAGGATCTCGGGAATCGAACCCGTAGTCCTCATTTTAATAATCTCAGGATCTCGGGAATCGAACCCGTAGTCCTCATTTCAATAATCTCGGGATCTCGGGAATCGAACCCGTAGTCCTCATTTCAATAATCTCAGGATCTCGGGAATCGAACCCGTAGTCCACATTTCAATAATCTCAGGATCTCGGGAATCGAACCCGTAGTCCATATTTCAATAATCTCAGGATCTCGGGAATCGAACCCGTAGTCCATATTTCAATAAGCTCAGGATCTCGGGAATCGAACCCGTAGTCCATATTTCAATAATCTCAGGATCTCGGGAATCGAACCCGTAGTCCATATTTCAATAAGCTCAGGATCTCGGGAATCGAACCCGTAGTCCATAACCACAACAAGTAAAGGAATACACAGAGAGAAGTATAATATGCTTAATGATAACTTCGCCGATGAACAGCGCTAGCGATTACCAAGAAAACTCAAGTAAGTCAATTAAGCAACTAGACAATTAGATTCTATCTAATCATGCTTTTCTAACTACTACCGGGTAGGAATATCGAATTTAACAACTAAGAACAGGAATATCACTCATTGAACATTTTGAGTAAAGTATGTGTTCAACAACCAGCGCATGTACACGCCCGTCACCTCGCGTACAAGGCATTTAAAGTATCACAATAATATCCTAGGGGTGAAAGTCCCCCACACGAGGTTAGACAAGCCACTTACCTCAATTCCGGTATAAAACCGCTAAGAAATAACTCTCTTGCCGCGAATGTCGGCCTCCACAGGTGTAATATCTGATAAAAATCAATGGAATCACATCAAAATAGGCCAATTGGGCATTACCCAATCAAAACAATCGAATTACACCCAAACCACAAAGTTGCCAAAACCCGACTTTCGGTACGCTTCTCAAAAAATTACGAAAGTTACATTTTCGGATTCCTTATCTCAACACGAGTCTAACCATACCAAGAACACCCAAATCGGACCACAAATGGCCCATCAAATCCTTGATTCTATCCAAGAGGGTTTTCTACCATTTTTAACAAAAATTCTCAAATTAAAGACTAAAACTTGCAATAGATTCGAGCTATACAACCAAAATTGATTTAAGAGTACTTACCCTTTTGATTTCTCCAAAAATCTCCCGAAAAATCGCCTTACCCGAGCTCCAAATCGTCAAAAATGGAAAATAGGACGAAGTTTGAACTTTATTCTGCTGCCCAGGCATTTGTTCTTCGCGTTCGCGGTCCTTCTCTCGCGTTCGCGAAGAACAAACTCCCAGAAATTCATTTTTCCAACTTGCTCGGATAGCCTCTATTGCAATGGTCATAACTTTTTACACACAACTCTAAATGACTATTATAATATGTTTCTGAAAACTAGATTCAAAGAGCTACAACTTCCGTTTTTGAATCACCTCACAATTCCTTGTAGATAAAAAGATATGAGCTTCCGGAGTAGGACCTGTGCGACAGAAAATCCTTCTTCGCGAACGCGAGGGACTCTTCGCGAACGCGAAGAACAAAGTCCCTGATGGAAAATCCTTCTTCGCGAACGCGATGCCTTCATCGCGAACGCGAAGAACAAAGTCTTAGAGGCCAAATTCTTCTTCGCGAACGCGATAGGACCCTCGCGAACGCGAAGAACAATACCAGATACCAGAACAGCAATCCAAAAACTTCCAAAAATGACCCGTTAGGCATCCGAAATCGTCCCGAGGCCCCCGGGACCCCTACGAAAACCACCAACATACTCCAAAACATGATACGAACTTGTTCCAATCATAAAAACACCATCCTAAACATCAAAATCACCAATTACACACGGATTCAAGCCTAAGTTTCTTCAAAACTTTCGAAACTAACATTCAATCAAAAACCCGACCAAACGACGTCCGAATGACCTGAAAATTTGCGGACATATCCAAAATCACATAACGAAGCTACAGAAATTGTCGGAATTCCATTCCGACCCCCGGATCAAAATCTCACCTAACGTTCGGATTCGCCAAAATTTCAAACTTCGGCATTTCAAGCCTAATTGAGCTACGGACCTCCAAAATACATTCCGAATGCGCTCCCAACCCCGAAATCACCTAACGGAGCTAATGGAACCATCGGATTTCCGTTCCGAGATCGTATTAACACTGTTCCGGCTACGGGCCATTTTCTAGCTTAAAAGTTCTCATTTAGGGACTAAGTGTCCCAAAATGCTCCAAATTTCAGAACCGACTCTCCCGGCAAACCACAATAGCAGAAATGAACTTAGGGGAAAAGTTAAATTAGGGATTGGGGCGTGATTTTCTAAAACGACCGGTCGGGTCGTTACATCTTCCCACACTTAAAGATTCGTTCGTCCTCGAACGAGCATAGAAAACATACCCGGAGTAGTGAAAAGATGAGGGTACTGGCTGCGCATATCCTGTTCGGTCTCCCAAGTCGCCTCCTCGACCGGCTGGCCCCGCCACTGAACCTTTACCGAAGCGATGTTCTTTGACCTTAGCTTTCTGACTTGCCTGTCTAGAATGGCTACTGGCTCCTCAACATAAGACAGATCCTTGTCTAGCTGAACAGATGTGAAATCCAACACATGCGACGGGTCACCATGGTATCTCCGGAGCATGGAGACATGAAATACGGGGTGAACTCCGGCTAGGCCGGGAGGTAAGGCCAACTCATAAGCAACCTCCCCAACACGCCTCAAAATCTCAAAAGGGCCAATAAATCTAGGACTCAGCTTTCCTTTCTTCCCAAACCTCATAACGCCCTTCATGGGCGAGACTCGAAGTAGAACCCGCTCGCCAACCATAAAAGCCACGTCGCGAACCTTCTTATCCGCATAACTCTTCTGTCTAGACTGAGCTGCACGAAGTCTGTCCTGAATCACCTTGACCTTGTCCATAGCCTCCTGAACCATATCGGTACCTAGCAACCTGGCCTCGCCCGGCTCAAACCAACCTACGGGAGACCTGCACCTCCTACCATATAGGGCCTCGTACGGTGCCATCTGAATACTAGACTGGTAGCTGTTGTTATAAGCAAACTCCGCCAGTGGCAAGAAGTGATCCCATAAACCTCCAAACTCAATCACGCACGCACGGAGCATATCCTCCAAAATCTGAATAGTTCGCTCAAACTGCCCATCCGTCTGGGGGTGAAATGTCGTGCTCAACTCCACCCGAGTACCTAACTCCTACTATACGGCTCTCCAGAACCATGAATTAAATTGAGTGCCCCTATCTGAAATGATGAAAACTGGAATACCATGCAACCAGACTATCTCCCTGATATAGATCTCCGCCAGTCGCTCCGATGAATATGTAGTGCTCACCGGTATAAAATGGGCGGACTTGGTCAGCCGATCCACAATGACGCAAATGGAATCAAACTTCCTAACCGTCAGTGGAAGTCCAGATACAAAGTCCATGGTAATGCACTCCCATTTCCACTCGGGAATCTCAATTCGCTGCATCAATCCACCCGGACGCTGATGCTCATACTTCACCTGCTGGCAGTTGAGGCATCCGGAAACATAATCAACTATATCCCTCTTCATCCGCCTCCACCAGTAATGCTGTTTCAAGTCCTGATACATCTTCGCGGCTCCCGGATGGATGGAATACCGTGAGCTATGGGCCTCTGCTAGAATCAGCTCTCGAAGATCATCTACATTGGGCACACAGATACGCCCCTGCATCCTCATAACTCCATCATCCCCGATGGTAACATCTCGAGCATCACCACGCCGAACTCTATCCCGAAGGACAAGCAAATGAGGGTCGTCGAACTGACGCTCCCTGATGCGGTCAAATAGAGAAGACCGAGAAACCACACATGCCAGAATCCGGCTGGGCTCCGAAAGATCCAATCTAACAAACTGCCTGGCCAAAGCCTGAACATCCATCGCCATAGGTCTCTCCGAAGCTGGTAGATATGCCAAACTCCCCAAACTCTCCCGGCGACTCAAGGCATCAGCAACCACATTAGCCTTGCCCGGATGATAGAGAATAGTAATATCATAGTCCTTCAGCAGTTCCAACCATCTCCTCTGACGCATATTCAGGTCCTTCTGCTTAAGCAAGTGCTGCAAGCTCCGGTGATCAGTGTAGATCTCACAAGGAACCCCATATAAGTAATGACGCCAAATCTTCAAGGCGTGAACAATGGCGACTAGCTCCAGATCATGAACATGATATGTCTTCTCACGTACCTTCAGCTGTCTCGACGCGTAGGCAATCACCCTACCGTCCCGCATCAATACCGCACCGAGTCCAACTCGTGAGGCATCACAATATACAGTATAGGACCCCGAACCTGTAGGCAACATCAATATAGGGGCCGAAGTCAAAGCTGTCTTGAGCTTCTGAAAGCTCGCCTCACACTCGTCTGTCCACCGAAAAGGGGCACCCTTTTGGGTCAATCTAGTCATAGGTGCTGCAATCGAAGAGAACCCCTCTACGAAACGACGGTAATAGCCCGCCAAACCGAGGAAACTGCGAATCTCAGCAGCGGAGGAGGGTCTGGGCCAACTCTGCACGGCCTCCACCTTCCTCGGATCTACTCGAATACCATCCCTCGACACCACGTGGCCCAAAAATGCCACTGAACTCAACCAGAATTCAGATTTAGAGAACTTGGCATAAAGCTGCTTCTCCCTCAGAATCTGAAGCACTATCCTCAAATGCTGCTCGTGCTCTTCCCGGCTCCGGAATATACTAGAATATCATCAATGAAGACAATCACGAACGAGCACAGATAAGGCCTGAACACACTGTGCATCAAATGCATAAAGGCTGCTGGGGCATTAGTCAGCCTAAAAGACATCACGAGGAACTCATAGTGACCATACCGGTCCTGAAGGTAGTCTTCGGGATATCTGGCTCCCGAATCTTCAGCTGGTGATACCCAGAGCGCAAATCAATCTAAGAAAACACATGTGCGCCCTGTAGCTGGTCAAATAAATCATCAATACGTGGCAAAGGATACCGGTTCTTCACTGTAACCTTGTTCAGCCGACGATAGTCAATACACATACGCATAGAACCATCCTTTTTCTTCACAAACAATACAGGAGCACCCCAAGGCGAAACACTCGGTCGAATAAAACCCTTGCCCAATAACTCCTGTAACTGATCCTTCAACTCCTTTAACTCAGGAGGAGCCATACGGTACGGTGGAATAGAAATGGGCTGAGTGCCCGGCAACAAGTCAATAGCAAAGTCAATATCTCTGTCGGGCGGCATGCCCGGAAGATCAGCTGGAAATACATCAACAAAGTCACGTACCACATGAACAGAATCAATAGAGGGAGTGTCAATACTGACGTCCCGCACATAGGCTAGATAAGCAGCACACCCCTTCTCAACCATACGCTGAGCTCTGAGAAAAGAAATAACACGGCTAGAGGTGTGATCTAGAGTACCACTCCACTCAATACGTGGAATACCTGGCATAGCCAGCGTCACGGTCTTGGCGTGATAATCAAGAATAGCATAATGGGGCGACAACCAGTCCATGCCCAGAATAATATCAAAATCGACCATCCCAAGCAGCAATAGATCCGCTCTGCTCTCAAAATCACAAATGGTAATCAAACACGACCGATATACGCGGTCAACATCCAAAGAATCACCCAACGGAGTGGAAACATAAATGGGGGCACTCAAAGAATCCCGAGGCACACCCGGATGAGAAGCAAAGTAAGAAGACACATATGAAAAAGTGGAACCAGGGTCGAATAGAACCGATGCCTCCCCGTGACTAACCGTAATAATACCCGTGATAACGCAGTCGATGCAACAGCCGCAGCCGCCATCGTGAATAGCATAGAATCCGGCCTCGTCCCCCCTCTCGAGGGCGGCCTCTAGAACCCCGACCCCCGCCCCCGGCCGGGCCGGGCAGTGGAATAACAGCTCGGAGCCGGAATGATAGCTCGCCGACCCCGAGAGCCACGCGGATGCTGCGATAGATGTCGAGTATCCCCGCACTCAAAACAAGCTCCGGGAGGACGCGGTGGCCGTGATCGACCGGCCTCACCCCCACTAGTCCGACCCCGGAAGGACCCCGCGCAGGAGGTGCATCGGAAACCGGGGAGCATAATAAGGCTCCCGAGGTGCTGGAAGAGCTGGGGTACTACCGGCCGCTGGCAATGCTGAGTGAACCGGTCGACCGGAAAAGCCCCTGCCAAAACGACCGGCTGCTAAGTGCAGGCACGAGAGAAATGGCCCGACTCACGAGACCTCTTGGCCTCCCTCTCTCCCCGTTCTCTAGGGAGCATACTCTCGATCCTCCTGGCAAGCTCACTGCCTACTGATAAGATATATCCGTCTCCAACTCTCTGGCCATGCTGTACCAGGTCAGCGGAATCAGGCCGTCAACAAATCTCTGCACTCTCTCCCGGACCGTGGCTACCAAAGCCGGTGCATGCCTGGCTAGGCGGGTGAAACTAATAGCATACTCCGATACTGACATGGAGCCCTGTCGCAATCTCTCAAACTCCGAGCGCCAAGAATCCCTAAGGCTCTGGGGAACAAACTCCGTCAAAAACAGATTTGAAAACTGCGTCCAGGTCAACGAAGCGGACTCCTCCGGACTATCCAACTCATACGTGCGCCACCAATCATAAGCGGTCCCACGAAACTGAAACGCAGTGAAGGAAACCCCGCTGGTCTCCACAATCCCCATAGTACGAAGAATACGATGACACTCCTCCGGAAAACCCAATGCATCATCTGAAGCCAACCTACTGAACACTGGAGGGTCATATTTCTTGAACCTCTCCAATCTACGCTGCTCGTCCTCAGAGGCAGCTGGTCCACCTCCGGGCTGTGCCGGGGCAGCAGGAGGCATAACCAAAACATCTGGAACCTGCCCCACCGGCACACGCTGCTCCGGTGTAACGGCTGCGGGAGTCTGGGCCCCTCCCCCGGCCTGAGATGTAGCTGCGACGAGAGGAAGCAGTCCTGCCTGAGCTAAAGTGGTATACATACTCATGAACTGGGCCAGGGTCTCCTGTAGTGCTGGAGTAGTAGCAGCTGTAGTCGGTGTACCGGGTGCCTGCGCTCCAACCAGGTCTACCCGTGGCACCTCAGCAGCAGCGCGCGCGGGTGCTGTAGGTGCACCTCGGGCGCGTCCTCGTCCTCTACCTCGGCCCCGGCCTCTGACGGCAGCAACAGGGGGCGCGAGTACCTGATCATCGCGAGTAGCTCGTGTCCTCACCATCTGTGAGAGAATAGAAAGCAATAGTTTAGATTTTGATGCCAAAAATGTTGCACGACAAGGAATCCAAAAGAAATGAAGAGTTTCCTAAACAGTTACATAGCCCCTCGTAGATAAATACAGACGTCTCCGTATCGATCAGCGAGACTCTAAGTAACCGGTCTGTGTCCCGTGACTCCTATGAACCTAGAGCTCCGATACCAACTTGTCACGACCCTAGTTCACCAATTGTGAACATGTCGTGATGGCACCCAGTCCCCAGGACTAGGTAAGCCTAACACGTTGCGGAATATACAAGTTATAAATACTTAAATAAGAAAAAGCGGAAAAATAGCATAAAAGATATGTAATCCGTGCCGCTTGGCACATACATCCATCACACAATGAATAAAACACTACCAAGATCCGGAACCCCACGGTAACACAGACTAAAAGAGAAAATACAACCGTGGCTCTATGTGTAAAGAGTATCTAACAACGAAATGAAGAAAAATGTCAACTAGTACTACTAGAATAGAAGGAAAGCCTCCTGGATCTGCGGACGTAGCAGATCATACCTCGAGGTCTCCAGAAAAGCTGCGGAAATCACCTAGCACGAGCCTCCTCTGATGTACCTGGATCTGCACAACAAAAGTGTGCAGAAGAGTAGCATGAGTACACCACGGCGGTACTCAGTAAGTGCCAAGCCTAACCTCGATGGAGTAGTGACGAGGTAGGTCAGGGCCCTACCGAGAAAACAATAATATAATGATGATAAAAAAATAAACAGTTTAAATGATAATAATTTCCGAAATAACAACATTATGATGATTACTGCAACTGTCTACAATTAAGCTAACAACAAATAACCAACTCAAATAAACAAATCCAGGATCCGTGGGAATTGAACCCACAGTCCCATTCTCAGTACCTCTGGGTCTCCGGGAATCGAACCCGCAGCCCATGTCTCAATAATATCTCAATAACTCAGGATCTCCGGGAATCGAACCCGCAGTCCCTACCAATAAGTCATGATCTCGGGAATCGAACCCGTAGTCCTCATTTCAATAATCTCAGGATCTCGGGAATCGAACCCGTAGTCCTCATTTCAATAATCTCAGGATCTGGGAATCGAACCCGTAGTCCACATTTCAATAATCTCGGGATCTCGAGAATCGAACCCGTAGTCCATATTTCAATAAGCTAAGGATCTCGGAATCGAACCCGTAGTCCATATTTCAATAATCTCGGGATCTCGGAATCGAACCCGTAGTCCATATTTCAATAAGCTCGGGATCTCGGAATCGAACCCGTAGTCCATATTTCAATAATCTCATGATCTCGGGAATCGAACCCGTAGTCCATATTTCAATAAGTTCAGGATCTCGGGAATCGAACCCGTAGTCCATAACCACAAGCAAGTAAAGGAATACACAGAGAGAAGTATAATATGCTTAATGATAACTTCGCCGATGAACAACGCCAGACGATTACCAAGAAAACTCAAGTAAGTCAATTAAGCAACTAGACAATTAGATTCTATCTAATCATGCTTTTCTAACTACTACCGGGTAGGAATATCGAATTTAACAACTAAGAACAGGAATATCACTCATCGAACATTTTGAGTAAAGTATGTGTTCAACAACCAGCGCATGTACACGCCCGTCACCTCGCGTACAAGGCATTTAAAGTATCACAATAATATCCTAGGGGTGAAAGTCCCCCACACGAGGTTAGACAAGCCACTTACCTCAATTCCGGTACAAAACCGCTAAGAAATAACTCTCTTGCCGCGAATGTCGGCCTCCACAGGTGTAATATCTGATAAAAATCAATGGAATCACATCAAAATAGGCCAATTGGGCATTACCCAATCAAAACAATCGAATTACACCCAAACCACAAAGTTGCCAAAACCCGACTTTCGGTACGCTTCTCAAAAAATTACGAAAGTTACATTTTCGGATTCCTTATCTCAACACGAGTCTAACCATACCAAGAACACCCAAATCGGACCACAAATGGCCCATCAAATCCTTGATTCTATCCAAGAGGGTTTTCTACCATTTTTAACAAAAATTCTCAAATTAAAGACTAAAACTTGCAATAGATTCGAGCTATACAACCAAAATTGAGTTAAGAGTACTTACCCTTTTGATTTCTCCAAAAATCTCCCGAAAAATCGCCTTACCCGAGCTCCAAATCGTCAAAAATGGAAAATGGGACGAAGTTTGAACTTTATTCTGCTGCCCAGGCATTTGTTCTTCGCGTTCGCGGTCCTTCTCTCGCGTTCGCGAAGAACAAACTCCCAGAAATTCATTTTTCCAACTTGCTCGGACAGCCTCTATTGCAATGGTCATAACTTTTTACACACAACTCTAAATGACTATTATAATATGTTTCTGAAAACTAGATTCAAAGAGCTACAACTTTCGTTTTTGAAGCACCTCACAATTCCTTGTAGATAAAAAGATATGAGCTTCCGGAGTAGGACCTGTGCGACAGAAAATCCTTCTTCGCGAACGCGAGGGACTCTTCGCGAACGCGAAGAACAAAGTCTCTGATGGAAAATCCTTCTTCGCGAACGCGATGCCTTCATCCCGAACGCGAAGAACAAAGTCTTAGAGGCCAAATTCTTCTTCGCGAACGCGATAGGACCCTCGCGAACGCGAAGAACAATACCAGATACCAGAACAGCAGTCCAAAAACTTTCAAAAATGACCCGTTAGGCATCCGAAATCGTCCCGAGGCCCCCGGACCCCAACGAAAACCACCAACATACTCCAAAACATGATACGAACTTGTTCCAATCATAAAAACACCATCCTAAACATCAAAATCACCAATTACACACGGATTCAAGCCTAAGTTTCTTCAAAACTTTCGAAACTAACATTCAATCAAAAACCCGACCAAACGACGTCCGAATGACTTGAAAATTTGCGGACATATCCAAAATCACATAACGAAGCTACAGAAATTGTCGGAATTCCATTTCGACCCCCGGATCAAAATCTCACCTAACGTTCGGATTCGCCAAAATTTCAAACTTCGGCATTTCAAGCCTAATTGAGCTACGGACCTCCAAAATACATTCCGAATGCGCTCCCAATCCCGAAATCACCTAACGGAGCTAATGGAACCATCGGATTTCCGTTCCGAGATCGTATTAACACTGTTCCGGCTACGGGCCATTTTCTAGCTTAAAAGTTCTCATTTAGGGACTAAGTGTCCCAAAATGCTCCAAATTTCAGAACCGACTCTCCCGGCAAACCACAATAGCATAAATGAACTTAGGGGAACAGTTAAATTAGGGATTGGGGCGTGATTTTCTAAAACGACCGGTCGGGTCGTTACATCTTATTAGTGTTTTCACCAACGATATTCCCCGGGCATGATTGTCACAATGTCCATCTTGCACTTCTCTCATCACATATACAATTTGAGATGGTCCAAAGAACTGTGCTAAGGGTCTTCCAAACATCTTAGAGTACAATATTGAGCAACTTTCAATCGTAGCAATTGGGGATATCTTTTTATCCTCAAGAAAAATTCCATACCACAATTAATTTACAAACTCGTTTCTCTAATCCCAAGTTAAATTATTAAAATTTATATCATTCTTGGTTTGATCAAGGGCTGAATGGATCAAGTGCACCACAATTGCATTCTCAACATTTGGCACATCAACCCTCTAAACGTTTTCCATTTAAATCACTTGCACAAATTATTAGGTACCGATGATAACGTCATCCTTTTCTGCTGGAATCTATCCACAAATTCCTCAAGCATTTTCATTTTTTTCTGTTTTATTTAAAAGCTATCATTCTCTTTTCTATTTTTTTTTGGATCCTGAATGTGCTATTATAAATGAATCTGCAAGCTCAGCAAAAGAGTCAATAAAACTTTCAGATAAGAGTGAGTACCATGTTAATGCCCCTTTCGTGAGGGTTTCGCCATTTTTTTTTTATCAAAGCTGATTCAATTTCCTGCTTGGTCAGGCCATTACCCTTTAATCACGTGGTAAATGCGATGACGTGGTCTCGTGGGTCAGTGATCCCACCATATTTAGGAATATCAGGAATTTTGAACTTTTTGTAAATTGGCAAAGGTGCTGTACTTAGCTTCCAGGGCTATTGTGAGCATTTGTCAATATCTACTCCTTTAATCACCTGTGGTACCTCGGGTGTCTATTCTATCCGCTCATTTTGTTACATGAGATGTTTCTACAAGGTTAATACCAAACTTGCAAATTAGAATTATTTGGTATACCTGATCCTCTGTTTATGAATTCGTTTAGTATTTCTCCATTTTCTGAGTTGTCAAGTCCTGCACATGGGTTTTCTAGAGTTGTATTTACTGGTGGAGCAGTCTGCCTAACATTGGGAAACCCACACGCAAAGCTTCACTAATGTATTGTGTAATCATCTGCTTCAAATTATCTTGATCCTCGGCTTGTTCGCCTACTTGTTGCACATCCGTATGTGTAGCATGCCTTTCAGGTGAAATTTTTCATGAGTGTTGAGGAGTCACTGTGTGTGCGTGGTGTAGTGGAGTTCCACATTGCTGGCCTCTCCCACCCACCTAATATATTTCGTTAGTAGTACACATGCTTTGTTGCTAAAAATGTAATTTAAAAATAGATTATCAGATTCCCGATAATGGAACCAATTTATTTAACCAAAAAATAGTTTTCGTGGTCAAAGTCAATATTAAAGAAAATTGAATTTCTAATAACCAAATTTACTTCACATTTCCAGAAATGCGAGAATAAAACAAGCAATTGAAATGATAAATGAAGGGAAAAATCTTATTAATGATCACTATTTTCTTTCCAGAATCATGGATCAGAATCCTCAATCAAGTAGAATAAAAGTTAAAGACTCATTGAATATATTTGATAATATTCAGATGATCGTATAAAATAAGGTAAGAGCCATTATATAAGAATACACAAATGGAACGGTTCCCTTGCTTAATTCTTACCCATTACTAATGTTAACTGTATTAATTACCTATTGTTAAATCTACTTGTAACAGTTATGGTAATGATAGATTTTCAATGTCTTAGACTTATGCTTCTTATGTTTTGATGATCTAACAAACTTGCCATGAAGAACCAGATAGAGCACCTGGCCCAATGATATACATTTCATGTGAACTGATCGAAGTCTGAAAATCAGCAAAGGGAGGAACAAAATAGGGGCCTGGTCCCTTAGAGTTCTCTGACACAAGCAAGTCAAGTACACAACTGAAACGTAGCAGTCCATCTAGCAACTTTCACAGAAGAGGAACACTACTGGGACCTAGTCTGTTGGTGTGTCCTGACAGAAAGTACAAAGTCCACAATCCAGCTGGATGCAACTACCCAGAAATAGTTGTGTAGACTGTACACCAATCACTTCTAATTGGGAAGAAACGTATACCATGAGTTGACATCACTATCTATTGTGCTATATTTTATGATAAAACAACCTGGTACAAGACACACCATTCATTGTACATTCAATGATATTCTCTCACGCATAACAACGTTCATCTAGCATTGAAGTTACTGGAGTGTCAAGAACAAGAAGACAACTCCACTACGGATCAGTTTCTTAATGAGTTTATGTAAATCCATAGATGAGTTATAATCTTGCTGTTTTGCTCTTTATTGTATTTTCTAGTTTGCTTTCTTAGAAGCGTTATATTAGGAATAAACCAAATTTCATAAACTTCTGTGTTTATGTTGTGACTAGGGATAGTCATAAGTTTAAAGGCTTTGTAACTAGGATAGTTATAGAGTGGCTTGTGGTAGTTACATTACAAGTTAGTTTGAAGTCTTTGCGGTAGTGTTTTTGCTAAGTGGCTTGTAATAGGCAGATTACAAGTTAGTTGAGTTAAAAGCCTACAAGAGTAGGTCGTGATTTTTTGATCCCCTTGTGTGGGATATTCCACATAGAAAATCTCCTGCCTCTTTACCTTCAATCTTTACTACATTCTAGGCATCATCTCATAGAGGACATGTACTTTATAGCTTAATGGACCTATATAAGCCATCAGGTAATAATAGGTTATCACGCATAATCAGGGATAACATTGATTCCCTTTTCATATTTATAGCTGATTCATGAATCTCTCCCTTTTATGATCTTCATGCATCTCATGCCTATTTCTTCTTTTCTAGTTGTTAGGTACGATGCCTTATAAATAATATACCGTGGGTATTTTATCCGAGCCTCATTATCTTTTTTTAAAGACCCGAAATAGATGCCACCTGTTATCATATTGTTGATCCACATGTTATGCCTATTTTTCCACCAATACACGCCTCAATACACACCTTATCCCTTAATACTATCATGCACGCAATTTCTTTTCTTTTTCGTTCACCAGTCACCACGCACCA
>JASVEL010007075.1:12500-14028 GCA_032618575.1 Nicotiana noctiflora | reverse complement strand
ATTATTTTTATTTCGTTTTTTAAAATTGGAGTAGTGTGACTATGTTACTATTGACAGATTTCAATGCCATAAGACGTATCAATAGTTTTCTATTCTAAATAGAAAGAAAGTCAAATTTGTCTAAATACTAGACATAAGGAAGCAGGGGATAAATGCGGGGAACAAAAAATTCTAGGAGGGATTATTTGTCTTCCTAGTCTTCGACACAAGAAAGGGGTGTAGAAAAATCCTTTTTTCTTGTGTCGAAACGAAAGAGTAATGATTCTTGATCCTGTTTGTTAAAAATTCCTAGTCTTGGTTTCGATTTTTCCAGATGTATCATAAAACCTTTACATATAATATACTAAGTGGTGGACAAACAAAACAAAAAAAGAGAGGAAATTTTATTAATTAAATAAAACTTCTTCAATCAACTTATCTTATACAAAATTTGATGATGAAATATGAAAACAATAAAAAATAAATAGAGTAATGTAATAGAGAGAGTAAGGTTCTACATTAGATTAGTATAGAAAAGATTTGCACGATATCCAATATATTATAGCAGCCAAGAAATTGAGTGATTCCTTCTTTCTTCCAACCTTGAAAGTACCAATAGATACTATCATAGAAAAAGAAGAGGTGGTCCGAATAGTGAATTTTTCAAAAACATGATCAGAAAAATGAGAAAAATGGAGTTTTTGAAAAGAAAAAGAAATCCATTTTATCATTTAGACGAAAAAAATATTCTAATTCTTAAGAACTCAACGGGCCCTTCCCCTTCGAATCAAACAAACAAAGAAGGGAATCCCGTTGAGTTCTTACGCTTTCATGTTGACGACTCAATTCATTCGATTACTACAGGGATGAACCCAATCCGGAATATGAACCATAAAAGAAAATACCTATTAAACCGATTACAAGAATACCAGCTACAGTACCTATTATCCAAAGAGGAATCCTTCCAGTAGTATCGGCCATTTACCCCACTTCCCTCCAGATTTCATCAAGTGGTCATGCTAGAGACATAAACAGTCATGGATAATTAAATTATGAGATCCTTCCGAATGAGCTAAGAGAATCTTATTGATTCTCTTTCGTTTTCTTAATTGAAGAAATAATTGGAAAATAAAACAGCAAGTACAAAAATGAGTAATAACCCCCAGTAGAGACTGGTACGATTCAATTCAACATTTTGTTCGTTCGGGTTTGATTGTGTCGTAGCTCTATAATTCGGATTAAGTTTATCGTTGGATGAACTGCATTGCTGATATTGATCCCAAAAAAAAGACGGTAGGTACAGCTAGGCCGTGAACAGCCAACCATCGTACTGTAAAAATTGGATAGGTTCGATCTATAGTCATTAGGGCCTCCTAAAACGATCTACTAAATTCATCGAGTTGTTCCAAAGGATCAAAACGGCCAGTTATTAATGGAATTCCTTGTCGGCTCTCTGTAAAATACTCGTTTGGCCGAGGGCTTCCAAACACATCGTAAGCTAAACCGGTGCTGACAAATAACCAACCCGCAATGAATAGGGAAGGTATAG
>JASVEL010007075.1:5000-7500 GCA_032618575.1 Nicotiana noctiflora | reverse complement strand
AAATTCAGGTGATTGGATTTACACCAACGGAAACCATAAACTTCATACACAATAGAGGGATATGATAGAGTTTTTTTTTTTTTTTTTAATAATGAATGGAGTTCCTTCTTCCATCCTATCCCATTCACCGGTACTGATCATTGATACTGTAAAAGTTGTTTTCTTGCTTTTGTGCCAGCTCATGATCTAAACGAGTCGCACATACACCCTAGTACATGTTCCTCGACGCTGAGGACACCCCCGAAGAGCGGGGGATTTCGTGACATTTCTGATTGGCTGTCTTGTATTTCTAATAAGTTGTTTAATAGTTGGCATGTTGAATCGTATACATAATATGATGGGTTGGTTTAGATTGATCCTAACCGAATGATGATGAATTACTTCTATTTAATAGAATATTCAATTCGAAGATAAAATCTCAAATCACAGATTTGCGCGAAATCCATGTTATTTTCATTCAACCGCTACAAGATCAACAATTCCATAAGCTTGGGCTTCTGTTGCTGACATAAAAACATCTCTTTCCATATCTTCGGATACAACCCATAAGGGTTTCCCCGTTCTTTGTACATAAACCCTTGTGAGGGTTTCACGCAGTTTCAGCAGTTCTTCCGCTTCCAAGACAAATTCGCCTGTTTGTGCCTCATAAAAAGAACTAGCAGGTTGATGGATCATTACCCTGATGATATAACTGATATAACAAAATAAAAGCTTCCCCTATCTCGCATGATAAAGCAAAGAGAAAAGAAAGATAAAGAATAGAAAAAAGATAGAATTGAACAACCGTACAGGCATCTTTTGTGCATACGGCTCTACAAGAAAATTGACCTCCCCTCCTTTCTATTGAAGAAAGAGAAAAATAGAATCTATCAGACTCAGATGGGTAAATGATCAAATTGCCATCCTTCCTTTCGGAGGAGTTAAAAAATACTATGATGGCTCCGTTGCTTTATATGTTTATTTTTTTCTTTTTTTTTTTTTTGTCTGTGATTCAGCAATCCCAAAGTTTCTTTTTAATCCGATCAAATAAGGAAAAAATCTTTTTTTTTTTTCGTACTCTTTCATAACATAAATATTGTTAAGAACTCTCCGGCATGAAAACAAAAAAGTTTGTGACGCTGAACTGAACTCCCGATAGATAAGAGAAAGTCGGAAATACCCCTTATCTCATACTACTCTCTCGATACAGAATCTAATGTTTTGAAAAAAAAAACAATACAAAAATTTCTCATATCGAATTCGAAGTGCCATGCTATTATTACTTAGTATTCATATGGCGAAGGCATAGTCTTCTTTTTTCTCTCAAATAAAAACCTCATTGGCGCCAAGCGTGAGGGAATGCTAGACGTTTGGTAATTTCTCCTCCGACCAGGATAAAAGATCCCATTGAAGCGGCTAATCCCATGCATATTGTATGGACATCTGGTCGCACAAATTGCATAGTATCATAAATAGCCACCCCAGGTATTACCCAGCCCCCAGGAGAGTTTATAAACAAATACAGATCTTTGGTCTCATCCTCGATACTGAGATATACCATAAGACCAATAAGTTGATTCGAAATCTCGCTATCAACCTCTTGGCCTAAAAAAAGTAATCTTTCTCGATAAAGTCGGTTGATTAGGGTAAAATTATATCCCTTAGGAACCGTACATGCGCCTTTTGATGCATACGGTTCACAAAAAAATAGTGAATCAATGTATAGATTCCAGTCCTCTTTCTTTTTTTCTAGAAAGGTTCTTTCTTACTTCTAACGAAAGGGCTTTTCTTCGATTTTTTAATAAAGACGAGTTTTGACTCCTTTTTTATATTTTCGATTTTCCATTATAAAATTTGAAGTTATAAGAAAGGGTCATTAAACTTATCGAATTAACTTCTCATTGATGTATTCTTTCATCGAGATTTAATCCAAACCGCGATGGTATTTTCTTGTTCCTGAATGGGTCTGTTTCATCTTTTTAGGTTTATGCTCTACTCCGGGTAAAGATCCGCCCGATTTGGATTTGTACATATAGGACAAATGCTCCCATTACCATTTCTTTTTGTATTTTTTTTTTTTTTTTTTCAATTCATTTTATACAAGTATTTCTTAGAGTTGAGATAACTTTGCTTGACAATTAGGATCTCTTTACAAAGAAAAAGTATGAATAGCAATCATAGATATCTTACCAATCCAATTGGGTTTTTTCTAAACGGAGCCTGGATACTTCATTTTTTTAGTCCAACCAAGCCAACCATAAATTATTCTAATTGAATTTTTCTAATTGATAATATTTTCTAATTGATAATAGTAATATGAATCCCCTCAAAAATGGATCTAATTGCACTTCACGCTCCAAATTTTTGATGATTAAATTTATCTTTCTTGGGTGAAACGGGGGATATCTCGATCGGGGGAGAGAACGGGGAAATACCATATGACCCAATATATCTGACAAGTCGCACTATACGTCAACCCAAGATGCATCTTCCTCTCCAGGACTTCGGAAAGGAACTTTTG
>JASVEL010007074.1:0-13418 GCA_032618575.1 Nicotiana noctiflora | reverse complement strand
CAGCATCCGCAGGACCCGATCTTTCCCTTCTAGTATCTTTCTCTTGTATTCCTGCTCTAGACTTGGTTGTATAGACTTTATTCTATTGTTAGAGGCTCAGACTTGTGACACCGGATCTATTGGGGCTATATTTAAGTTATTTCATATTCCGCACTTGTTATTATTGTTATGAAAATAGACTATTTGACTTTAAATGGAACACCCTTTATTTAATAATTGAACTGGTTATCTGGAAATGGTAGGGCTTACCTAGTAATGTGTTGGGCGCCATCACGACCGGGGTTTGGGTCATGATAAGTTGGTATCAGGTTATCAGGTCACGTGAGTCATGAGCCGGTTTAGTAGTGTCTCGCGGATCGGTACGGAGACGTCTGTACTTATCCTCGGGAGGCTACAGAACCTTTTAGGAAAACTTCAAATTCTTGAAATTCATGTCGTGCGACTTTGTTGATCCGAAACTGAACTTTGGTATTCTATTCTCTCGCAGATGGGGAGGACTCATGCTACAGGACGAGGCGAGCGACCACCATTGCCACCTACTAGAGGCCGTGGACGTGGTCGTGGTCGTGGTAGGAGTAGAGCAGCTAGGGCAGTACATGTTGACCCACCAGCTGTCCCCATTCCAGATTACTCTCCAGTTACAGAAGTCCCAACAGCACCGGTTCAGGCACCAGCTGTGCCTATTGGAATTCCAGGTCTTCAGGAGACTCTAGCTCAGATATTGACAGTTTGCACTGGCCTGGCTCAGGCGGTTTTAGCCTCCACTACAGCAGCCACATCCCAGACCGGGGTTGGTCATCATACCCCCGCAGCTCGCACTCCAGAGCAGGTAATGCAGGGTCTTCAGACACATGAGGCACCACAAGTCCAGCCAGTGGCTCCAGGTTCAGCCGGTTATTTAGGTTCAGGGTGACAGGGTCCCAGTGATGCCTGACGACGAGCAACTTCGTCTTGAGAGGTTTAGCAGACTTTCACCACCTATATTCAGTGGTGCTCCGGGCGAGGACGCCTAGGTCTTTCTCGACAAGTGCCATCATATGCTCCGTACAACAGGGATTCTTGAGTCGAGTGGTGTATCATTTACTACTTTTCAGTTTCAGGGAGCATCCTCTACATGGTGGGAGGCTTATGAGTGCCGTAGGCCGGAAGGTGCGGCACCATTGACATGGCAGGAGTTCTCAACTATTTTTCTGGAGAAGTGGATACCCCGATCTCAGAAAGGTGCTTCATTTGTGTGGTCCAGGAGTGTGAGGAGAGCTTTCAGAAGCTCAATACAGCATTGACCATGGTGCCATTTTTGATATTTCTGTCAGCTTCAGATTCTTATACTATATAATGTGATGCCTCGAGAGTTGGCATTGGATGTGTGTTGATTTAGGAGGGTAGGGTTATTGCTTATGCTTCTCGCCAGTTGAAGACTCATGAGAAGAACTACCCTGTGCACAATTTGGAGTTAGCAGCCATAGTTCACGCTCTGAAGATTTGGAGACATCACTTGTATGGTATTTCTTGTGAGGTGTATACTACTATTTCTTGTGAGGTGTATATGGATCATCGCAGCCTTCAGCATCTGTTCAAACATAAAGATCTTAATTTGAGACAGCGGAGGTGGCTTGAGTTGCTTAAGGATTTTGACATTACTATATTGTATAATCCGAGGAAGGCCAATGTTGTGGCCGATACTTTGAGCCGAAAGGCGGTCAGTATGGGCAGCTTACTTATATTCCAGTTGGGGAGAGGCCCTTTGCATATGATGTTCAAGCGTTGGCCAATCGGCTAGTAAGGTCAGATATTTCTGAGCCGAGTCGAGTGTTCTCTTGCGTGGTTTTTCGGTCCTCTTTATATGATCACATCAGAGAGTGTTAGTATGATGATCAACATTTGCTTGTCCTTAAGGATAGAGTTCTGCATGATGATGCTAAAGATGTGTCTATTGATAGTGATGGTGTTCTGAGGATGCATGGCGGATCTGTATGCCCAATGTAGATGGCATTCAAGAGTGGATACTAGAGGAGGCTTACAGCTCGCGGTACTCTATTCATCAGGGTGCCGCGAAGATGTACCAGGACTTGAGACAACATTACTGGTGGACGAACATGAAGAAGGATATTGTTAGTCATGTAGCCAGATGTCTCAACTGCCAGCAGGTCAAGTATGAGCATTAGAGACCGGGCGGTGTTCTTCAGTGTATGGTTATTCCTCAGTGGAAATGGGAGCGGATTACCATAGATTTCAAGAGTGGTCTCCCTCGGACTTCGAGGAAGTTTGATTCAGTGTGGGTGATTATTGATCGACTGACTAAATCCGCGCACTTCATTCCAGTATGTACTACTTATTCATCTGAGCGGTTAGCAGGGATCTTTATTTGGGAGATTGTCAGATTACATGGGGTTTCAGTGTCTATTATATCAGATAGAGGTAATCATTTTGCTCCCCAGTTCTGTAGAGCATTTCAATGGGAGCTGGGTACGTAGGTAGACTTGAGCACAACATTTCATCCTCAGACAGATGGGCAGTCTGACCGCACTATTCAGATCTTGGAGGATATGTTGCGTGCCTGTGTGATCGAGTTTGGAGGTTCATGGGATGAGTTTTTGCTGCTTGTTGAGTTTTCCTACAATAATAGTTATCATTCGAGTATTCAGATGGCCCCGTATGAGGCATTATATGGTAGACGGTGTAGATCTCCCGTGGGATGGTTTGAGCCTGGCGAGGCTAGATTGATATGGACTGAGTTAGTTCAGGATGCTTTTGTCACACCCCAAATCGAGGGACATGACCGGCGCCTGACCGAGTTGCCCCAGTCAAGCGGACCCGGGTGCCTTTCATTCCCACGCGTTAACCCTGTGTTGATTGTTTCTCATTAACCAAATATTTTACCAATAATGACTGATTTCATAATGCATAAACATAACCATGTGATTGATTTACTAACAAGTTCATAATTTATATTTACAACGCCCCATACATATACATAGGCCACAATCCCACGGTTTACATGTCTATGGAGCCTCTAGGATACAAAAAGGGAAATACAATACTTGCCGGTAACAAGGCTCCGGCTATACCTTACAAAACCAAAATGGAATCTAAACCGAGTGGCATGAACCACACAAGGCCCCGAGGAAGAAAGGGGCTCACCAAAACGGGCAGTGGAAGGAGAAGGATACTACTGCCGATGAGCTGAAGTGCCTGCTACTGATCCACCTACAATCATGACACGAATGTAGCGCCCCCGGCAAAAGGGACGTCAGTACACTTGAATTGTATTGGTATGTATGGACAAACTTTGTCCCAAGTAAACTCAAGCCATTAAATTACATCAACAATTAATTAAGCCAGCCCAACCATGTTTCCACATTTTCCTCATTTCAAATAATTCTCACACAAAGCACTTTCTACGATCAACCAATTTAACAATAACCAATCAATCACGTAAAGCACAAGTAGTCAAACAAAGGGGCAATCGGTGCCCCACAGGTTGCAAACTCTCCTGCTGTCTCCTTTCACAATTTCACATTATTGATTTTTGTATCAATTTTCAATAGCGATTTCGATCGCTTTCCATCCTAATTGCCCCTGACCACCCTTATTACCTCGGCCACCCTTATCACCCCAACCCACACCTTATTTCCCCACGTTGCGGCGCGCAACACGATCCCGCCTTACAGTTGAAAACACAACAATTTCAAACAGCAGATAAGGTACTACACACAATTTCAACAAGTTCAAATAAGCAACTTACACATTGGTTCATGTTCTCAATTTCTTCTCAAGCCAATATCAAAACCAAGTTACAAGTATTCCAAAATCAAAATGCCCACATAATCATGTTCAACAATTTACCACAATTAAGGTGTTTCAAATTCCTTCCACAATAAGCCAAATATGCCATCACAATGGTTGTTCCCAATTCTTTACCAATCTCGATCACCTTTTTATCTTTCAATTCATATTTCATACCACACCACACATAGTTCAACATCAATCAAATGCTCAACAAGGAAATCAAAGAATTTCGTAAAATTTCTCAATTTGACACATGCCAAAACAATTCGCACACATTTGGGCGATTTTACAAGAATCAAAATTAGCCATACATACTGGTGATGAGTTTTCTTCCGTTAACTTCCTACTTTATGCTTACCCACGCTATCTTACTCTTGCCAACCTTGTTCTTGAAGACTCTTACTTCTACTCACTTCTTTTACTAAAAATCAAGTTCAATAATCATGCATGAGTGTAAAAATTCTATTTTTAAAAGCTATTATATGCAAACCTCTCTTTACCCAATTAAAACTGAAAATCAAAGAAAATAGTTAGGGTTTTTACCTTGAAAAGATTGGGGATGTTGAATCCTTGCCCTAAGATCCCTTGGAATTAAGATGATTGGAACAATCTTTGAAGATGAAAGATTTCTCTCTCTAAAAACCCTCTCTTCTCTCTCTAATTTTGGTAAGATGATATGATAAAATGAAGAAGAAGTGTGTTATATTAAAGAAGAGATCGGGTCAAAATGTTACAAAAATCGGGGCCGGGGTCAATTATGCGGTGCACTATGCGACCGCAGAATCAACATGCGGTCCGCATAGTGACCGCAGAATTGCCCCAAATTTTACACAGGTTCTGTTAAGGAATGCGGCCAGAATGCGGTCCGCATGTTGATTCTGCGGTCGCAAAGTGCACCGCAGATTTGACATGCGATCGCATATCGACCGCACTTTTGACACGATTTTTGGGAAACTCTCTGGAACGTTTTGCGGCAAGAATGCGGTCCGCATGTCAGGTTTGCGGTCGCATTCTTGACCGCATATTTGACATTTTTCGGAAAAATTAATTCTCTACATTTTTGAAACCCTGATTTGCATTATACAGTGCTATGTCAAGATGAAACATGCGTCATGTGATGAGCGTGGTGATATTGTGACTGGGGATGTGTACTTGGTCCCTCCCGATTGATAGTTTACTATGTATATTGACTGAGACTGAGCTTATATCCGTATATTTGGGCTAGTTGCCATGTTTGGGCCTTGTGCTGATCTATAGAACCTTAAGGAAGCCTGTGGAGCTAATTGACCCCTATATCTATTGAACACATAATATCAGTCGTATTCTTAGCTATATTGCATAACATGAACTGGTACTAGAAATGTACTTTGTATGAGAATACCTAGGGTTCAATACCCTAATCTAGCTGAGTGGGCCCAAGAGGCCAAGTCTATATTAACTGAGAAGGGTCGAGGACCAATGGTGAGGTATTGATATATATATCAGATCGGGCTGCACGGCGCAGCAGTACATACACATGTATCGGATCGGACTACATGCCGCAATATTATATATATATATATATATATATATATATGTGTCTTCTAAAAAAGTTATTTATACCTTATATATATATATAGGTCGAAATCTGGACGCCCACGATTGTTACCGAGTGTAGCAAAGAACAAGGTCTTTATGATGCAGCGTTCTTCACGCCGTAGTGATATATATATATATATATATATATATATATATATATATGGATCGATTGCACGCTGCAATATTATAGCGCTTGGGCAGAAGGAGCCCCTCCGGAGTCTGCACACACCCACATGGATCGGGCTGCATGCCGCAACATTTTCTATATTATATTGGATCGGGTTGCATGCCGCAACACTATATATATATATTATATGGGATTAGTGTGACATTGTAGTAGACTGAAACTGGTCTTTTTACTTTATAGATGATTTACCTGTACTTTTGTCCTTAGAACTGTTTAGTGTTCTTACAGGTGTTCTTACTTTTAGTTGTTATTTGTTGTTATTACTCACTGAGTTGGAAGTACTCACTCTACTCCCTTGCACCTTGTGTGCAGATATAGGGATCCAGGAGGGCAGTTGAGCTATACATTACTATCGTTCCAGCTTTTGCGGAGACATCGAGGTAGGTGTCAGCGTCCACAGGACCCGATCTCTCCCTTCTAGTATCTATGTCTTGTATTCCTGCTCTAGACTTGGTTGTATAGACTTTATTTTATAGTTAGAGGCTTAGACTTGTGACACCAGATCTATTAGGGCTATATTTCAGTTTTTTCATATTCCGCACTTGTTATTATTCTTATCAAAACAGGCTATTTGACTTTAAATGGAACATCCTTAATTTAATAATTGAACTGGTTATTTGGAAATGGTCGGGCTTGCCTAGCAATGTGTTGGGCGCCATCACGACCAGGGTTTGGGTCGTGACAAAAGATAACATGGCTAGATAAGATTAAATGTCTTTAGTTAAACAAGTAAAGGTCAAGTGGGCAAATAAATTCCAAGTAAGTCATGTAGAAGTGAAACTAATAACATGAAACTCAATTGTATCAAGAACAACTCCATATTCGATGATTTCTAGGATCTAAAAGCCTAAAAGGGATAGTTTTCCACAAATAAATCCGAGCACGTACTCGTTACCTCGTGTACAAGGAATACAATGAACAAGGAAGACTCAAATCCTAAGGGAAAGTCCCCCACACAAGGTTAGGCAAGATACTTAGCTAAAACTGGCTAAAATCAATTAGCCACCACGTTCTTGCCACGAGTTCTCGACTCTAAATGGCTCAAATCTATTCAACTAAATCACACATTGTAAATATTATCTCAATCAACTGATTCAACTATTTAATTCAAAGCTAAAGCGCAAAATTAGGCAAAATAACCAAAATTCCCCTCAGACCAACAATTCAGAATCGGATAATATTCACTTTTTCAGAACCCTCGTACTGTCATGAGTCTAATTATATAAAAGTCTCTTAAATCGGAGGTCAAATACCCCCTTAGAACCCAATAACTCGATTTAAGAAGTTCTACCCATTTTCATTAAGAAAACAAAAATTAATGGATGAAATTAAGAGGAGATTCGTAGAACTTAGCCTAACTCGAGTGAGAAACACTTACCCAAGTCACCCAGGTGAAAATCCCTTAAAAATTGCCAAGAATCAAGCTCTAGAAGTCAAAATGTGATAAAAATGGTGAACCCTCAAATTTGGGATTAAATTTGTTTGCCCAGGTATTTTGTTTATGCGATCGCAGGAGTGGGCATGCAATCGCATAGAGTAAAATTGGAAGGCCCAGAAAAATGGCCTATGCAAACATAATGAGACAAGTATGATCGCAGAAGAGGAGGGAGCAAAACTACGCAATCGTGAACAAGGGTATGTAATCGCATATAAGGAATTGGGACCCCTCTCGAATACACTATGCTATCGCGGAGGTGATGATGCGATCGTATATATGGAAATGGAACCCCCTCTAAAATATACTATGCGATCGGGGAGGTGATAATGCGATCGCATAGAAGGAAAATCTGCAGCAAAATTAATGGAAAAATCTTCAACACTTTTCAAGGCAAAAATGCTCCGTTGAGCATCCGAAACACACCAGAGGCCCCCGGGACCTCAACCAAAACCGCAGACATATCTGATAAGATCATTCAAACTTATTCTGATCTTTAAACCACCTAAAACAATGCCAGAAACATGAATTAATCAAAGATTCAAGCCTAAGAACTTCAAATTCCAACAAAACACGCTTTCGATCAGAAACCCAACCAAATCTCGTCCAAATTACCTGAAATTTTACGTAGACATCCCAAATGAGATGACGGAGATACTGCAACTTCGGAACTTCCATTACGACCGTCAGAGAAAAAACTCACTATCGGACCGAAAACTTTAAAAATTCAAGCTTCGGCATTTCAAGCCTAAATAAGCTACGAATCCCAAAAATACATTCCGAACACGCTCCCAACCCCGAAATCACCTAATGGAGCTAACGGAACCATTGGATTCCCATTCCAAGGTCGTCTTCACACTGCTCCAAATATGGATCATTTTTTAACTCTTAAGCTCCCATATGGGGACTAAGTGTCCCAAGACACTCAGATCCTAACTACGATCATTCCGACAAACCAAAATAGCAAAAATGAACTTAGGGGAAGCAGTTAATAGGGTATTGAGGCATAAATTCAAAAAACGACCGGTCGGGTCGTTACACTTGCCATTGAAGCTGACATGGCAATCCAACTAAGTTAGATTTTCTTACATGGTCATCCACAACAATCCATCATGGCAAATCTATTTTTTCGGAAAAAAATAAATTTTGGAAGATTTTATTAAAAAACAAAAATTAACATTTATTCCGAAAAAAGAAAGAAATATTTGGAAATATTATTTATTTCAGATTCTTTTATTAAAAATACAAAATTAACACTTATTCCGAGAATAGTAGAAAAATTCCAAAAAAATTATTCTTGATTGGGCTTTATGATTTGATTAAAAAACTCCGTTTTTCTCTTTTGTGAATTTATGATTAGTTTAATTTAAATTTTTAGATACTTATCGGTTGTAGCTTCACAAAAGGCACACCTCTACTGTAAGTGCCAATTGATTCATCCGAAGTTCTTATAGATTTTGGAGTTTTCAAATTTATAAAAGTTTTGAAATTCAACTTTAAGTGAAATTTAAAATTTTCATGATCGAACACTTATTCCGAAAATATAAAAATTTCCGGAACAATATATTAAAGCACGCTCCAAAATAATTTATTTTGTATATTATATATACTATTTTAATAAATAAACAAATTTTCCAATTTTTTTTTTCGGAATAAGTGTTGATTTTGTATTTTTTAAAAATTACAAAATAAATAATTTTTCCGAATATTTTTTTTACTTTTTTGGAATAAATGTTGATTTTGTATTTTAATAAAAAAATCCAGAAAAATTTTTACTCGAAAAAATAATATTGTCATGCCGGATTGCTTAGGTGGATGGCCATGTAAGCAAATCTAACCTAGTTGGATTGCCATGTCATCTTCACTGACAAGACTAACGGTTTAAGGGCATTTGTGGTCCAAAACATAAACGGTACGGATATATTTTTTTTTTGCACAAAAAATAAACGGAGGATATTTTGAGCTATTTCAATTAGTTCAAGGACATTTTGGCCCTTTTTTCGTAAAAATAAACGTAAATTTTTTTGAAATGATTCGGGTATCGATTACAATAAAAGGATGTGTTTCTAAGGAGAATTGAGTATTAAAATTGGACGTGTGGATTTTTTGTCTATGTGATGCCACATGTCCTTTCATTAAAATCAGGGGTAAAATTAAACAATAGTATAATGGTAGGGGTTAGTATGACTGGTGTATATATATATATATTTCAAATTTTTAAAGATTTATAAAACAATTTATTTCCTTATTTTAACAATACAAAATTAATAATTATTTCAAAAATTATCATTGTGTTAATTCATTTATTGTATTCTCATATTTATACCAATATATAGATAAAGTAATTTTTGCACATTTTGTAAATTAATTTGATATTTCTAAAGCTAATTGCACTTAATTGCATATTAGCCTATTGTAAGAGTTAACTGCGTTTATAATTAAAAATTTGATTTCAGTATTTTTAATCTAATATTTATATACTATTAATAAATTTAGAATTTAACTTATTTTCAGAAATCATTTTTCTATTTTTATAAAATAAAAAGGGAAAAAGTGGCTATTTAAAATTTATCCCTATTTCATTTCAATTTTGGCCTAAATTAAACCCCATCCCCCCCCCAAATTAACCCAATTTCAATTTCAAACTCCATCTTCTAATCTACGCCGTTGATCATTTTGATCCTCGGCCATGATTTCCCCTTACCTTTTTTAATCTCCCAGACCCCCTAATCCTAATCCATTTTACCTAAGACGCCTCCTCGAAACCCCTCTCCTCTCAAAGATTCTCTCGAACCTTCCTTAACCCTAGCCGCCTCTAATAGCTCCCACCTCAAAACCCACCGGAAACCATGGATTCTCCAGTCATGAGAGTCTTATATTTACCTTCTATCGCTCCTATGTGCTCGATACTTGAAGATTCGAGACCAGACCTCGAAGGTATTTATTCAGACCTTCACCGACTCGAGGTTTCCGGCCTTGCTCCGACGTATCCTAGTCTTCTATGTCTGATTCCGATCCTCTTCGACTTCGATCGGTGACTTTTCAAAGCATTCTCATCCTAGGGTACTTCTGAAACCCTAACCTGTGACGACCCGACCTGTCGTCTCATGAGTTATCACTCCGTTTCCCCATTTTATGCTTCTTCATGTTTTATTATCAGTATTTGGTGTGTTATAGTTTATTTGGATTAGTTTTGGTAGAAAATGAGACGCTTAGTCTCTTTTAAGAAGGCTTAAGTTGGAAAAGTCAACCGGACGTTGACTTATGAGTTAGAGGGCTTGGATGTGATTTTCGGTGATTCACCTAGCTTTGGGGGATGATTTGTGGCTTAGAAGTATGATCGGAATTGATTTTAGAGGTCCAGTGTAGAATTAGGCTTGAATTGGCGAAGTTAGTATTTTGGCAAAATCCGGTTGATGGGTGAGATTTTGATCCGAGCGTCGGAATGGAATTTCGATAGTTGTAGTAGCTTTGTTAGGTGATTTTGGATGTGTGTGCAAAATTTCAGGTCATTCGGAGGTGTTTTGGTAGGGTTTTTGATCAAATGCGTCTTTCGGAAGTTTTTAAGAAACTTAGGCTTGAATCTGACGTGATTTAATTGTTTTAGCGTTGTTTAATGTGTTTTGATGATTGGAACAACTTTGAGTGATGTTTTAGGATGCGTTGGTTCTTTTGGTTGCGGTCCCAGGGGCCTCAGGATGATTTCAGATGGTCAATCGGACCATTTTTAGCCTTTGGGAGTTGCAGGAAATTGCAGATCAGATGTTGCAGGTTATAAGCCTATGCAATCGCAATAGCATGGTCTGGATCACATAGAAGTATTTTGGAAAGCTGGAATTTTGTTCTGTGTGTTCGCACAAGTGGGATGCGATCGCATAGTAGAAACTGAGGGCCCAGCTGAGTTGCTATATGTGATCGCATAAATGTGTCCGCATTAGCATAGTTCTTGCCTATTTGTTCAGTGCATTCGTATGGCTTGTAGTGCATTCGCATAGGCCATTTTTTGAGGCTGTGGAATTTTGTTCTTTGCGATCGCAAGTCTTGGGCCGCGATCACATATATGGAAAGTACTGTATCGGACAAAAGGACTTTAAACATGTTCTCTGCGAGTTTAAACCATTTTCCTCCATTGTTAATCACCTTGAGAGCTGTTTGGGAGAAATTGAAGAGGGTTTCGACGAGAATTGATTGGAGGTGAGTCCTATGTCCTAGAAACATCATTTTATTGAAGAATCAACCCTTAAATTCATGGAAATTTGAGTAAAACTGGAAGAACTAGGGCTTAACTTTTGAAATACAAATTTGGGATTTGAAGGAGCATTTGAGCTCAGATTTTGGTAAATTTGATATGTATAGACTCGTGGTGATATGAGGAATCCGGCGATATGAATTTTGTAATTTTTCGAGAAGTGGGCTCGGGGCTCGGGTTTTACTAATTTCGAGATTCTTGATATTTTTGTCACGCCCCAAATCGAGGGACATGACCGGCGCCTGACTGGGTAGCCCCAGTCAAGCGGACCTGGGTGCCTTTCATTCCCACGTGTTACCCCTGTGTTGATTGTTTCTCATTAACCAAATATCTTACTAACCATGAATGATTTCACAATAAACAAATAAAACCATATGAGTGATTCATTAACAAGTTTGCAGGTTTTTACAACGCCCGACATAACATAATATATACATAAGACTGGAGTCCCACGGTTTACATGTCTACAGAGCCTCTAGGATACAAAAAGGGAATACAATACTTGCCGGTAACAAGGCTCCGGCTATACCTTACAAAACCAAAATGAAATCTAAACAAAAGTGGCATGAACCACACAAGGCCCCAAGGAAGAGAGGGGCTCACCAAAACGGGCAGTGGAAGGTGAAGGATACTACTGCCGATGAGCTGAAGTGCCTGCTACTGATCCACCTACAATCATAACACGAATGTAGCGTCCCCAGCAAAAGGGACGCCAGTACACTTGAATTGTACTGGTATGTATGGACAAACTTTGTCCCAAGTAAACTCAAGCCATTAAACAAGGATCACGATGACAAGACAACCAATAGATTATATCAAGAAATCAATTAAGCTAACTAACCGTGATTCCCACCTTTTACTCATTTCAGATAAGCCTCAACACAAGCACGTTCAAGGTCAACGAATAGAACAACAACCAATCAACCACATAAATTGCAAGTAGTCAAACATAGGGGCAATCAGTGCCCCCCAGGTTGCAAACTCTCCTGCTGTCTCCTTTCACAATTTCATATCAAAAATTTTGTTTCAATTTCATTTGCGATTTCGATCGCTTTCCATCCTTATTACCTCGTCCACCCTTATTACCTCGGCCACCCTTATCACCCCAACCCACACCTTATTTCTTCATGTTGCGGCGCGCAACCTGATCCCACCGTACAATTTTCAAACGCAACAATCACAAACAGCAGATAAGGTACTACACACAGTTACAACAAGTTCAAATAAGCAACTTACATATTGGTTCATGTTCTCAATTACTTCTCAAGCCAATATCACAATAAAGTTACAAGTGTTCCAAAATCGAGAATGTTCATACTGTTATGTTCAACAACTTACCACACCTCAAGTGTTTCGTTTCTTTTTCACAAGGTACCATACATGCCATCACAGCAATTGTTCACAATTCTTTACCAAATTAAACTCTCATTTATCTTTCGTCTCATATCTCATATTACATCACTCATAGTTCAACAACAACTTTGAATATCCAACAACAACATCAAGAATTTCACACAATTTGTCAAATTAACATGAACCCAACAATTTCACACATATAGGCGATTTCACAAGAATCAAAATTAGCCATACATACCTAGTATCGAGTTTTCTTCCGTTAACTTCCTACTTTATGCTTACCCAAGCTATCCTATCTTTGCCGACCTTGTTTTGCAGACTCTTACGCCTATTCACTTCCTCTTTACTAAGAAAACAAGTTTAATAATCATGTATGAGTGTAAAATCTCAAGTTCAAAAGCTATTATATGTAACCCTCTCCTTACCAACTTTAAAACTGAAAATTAGAGGAAAAATAGTTAGGGTTTTTACCTTGTAAAGATTGGGGAAGTTGAATCTTGGCCTAGAATCCTTTGGACTTAATGGTAGGAACAATCTTTGAAGATGAAGAACTTCTCACTCTGAAACCCCTCTCTTCTCTCTCTAATTTTGGTAAGATGATATGATAAAATGAAGGAGAAAGGCGTTATTTTAAAGAAGAGGTCAGGTTGAAATTTATAAAATTCTTGGGCCGGGTCAATTCTGCGGTCGCATCTGCGATCGCAGAATCAACATGCGGTCCGCATAGTGACCGCGGAATTGCCTCAAAATTTACACAAGTTCTGTTACGGAATGCGACCAAAATGCGGTCCGCATTCTTGATCTGCGGTCGCATAGTGCACTGC
>JASVEL010007073.1:0-113510 GCA_032618575.1 Nicotiana noctiflora | reverse complement strand
CCATTAGTGTCGTAATAGAGATTTAAATATCGGACTCTGCTAGTTGAATAACAAAATCATCATATTAAAATTCTGAATTAATTGTTGAACGTTAAAATCAGTAGTGATTGAACACAAATTGATGTTTATAGAAACTGTTAATTGTTGTATTTATTAAGTATTTTTAAAATGATAATTAGTTCTTGTTTAACCTTAAGTGTGAAGGATTTGGGCCCAAATATGAAATCGGGCCCTTATCAAAATGAAATGGCAATAAAGCCTATAAATAGAAAAAGAGACGAATACTAGGCTTTAGAGACCTAGTTGTATTTGGATGTAGTTTATTGAGCCAGTCTAAAGTCCAGGCCCAGCGATAAAATATGGCCTGGACTCTTATACACAATGCTATAAAATTAATTTGATAACAGTTACATTAGGATGAAAAACCAAAAATAGAGAATGTAGTATACTTAGGATGAACCTTAATAAAAATGGAGATGAGCCTCACCAAACCATAAATGCTTAATTGTGGGGCCCTCCATAAATACCAAAAAAAATATTGAAAATCGGAAAGAATGTTTAGCGAATTTTACGGTCTATCCAAAAGTTAACAAGACGTAGATACTTTAGGCATGATTTGTAATAATTATATATCCCTAATACTGGTGCACATTTATGTGATCCAAATCCAAATCTCGGCGAAGTTGAAATGTACTAAAGTCATAGGCGTAGTGGTGCGGTGTGACTCGAAGCACATTTTCGCAACATTGCAGTTCTTCTAAAAATGACGAAGAGGAACACTAACAAGACATAAAAGTGAGACATATGAAGAAATCAGATAAAATCAAAGACACCAGTTGAGCGACCGTGCTATAACCACGGAATCCGGAAGTGCCTAATACCTTCTCCCGGGTCAACAGAATTCCTTATCCGGATTTCTGATTCGCGGACTGTAATAGAGTTATAATATCCTCGAATCGGGATTAAAGCGATGACTTGGGGCACCATTATTTTCCCAAGTGGCGACTCTAAAATTTAATAAATAAATCTCGTTCCGACTGTCCTTTAAGTGGAAAACCTCCTTCCCTTTTGGTTATTATATCCCTTTCTCGGGGTGTAGTAAAATCAAAACTGGGCATTGTGCGAAAGCATATATGATGAGTTAAAAAGGAGTTGGGACAATTGTTATCACTGTTTCTATGATTTATAGCATGTTTTTCATGATATCATTCCTACGATAAACACTGTCTAGAAATGACTGGCAATTTCTAAGATTTTGAACACCTAATGTTATAATTACTGAAAAACAGAACTAAAAATGGTAAGTTTAATTGTGCCTGTGTGGCTTGCATGCATGTAGTTGGACTGATAGTGGATCGGGCTGCACGCCGCATTGTGTGATATTATGATATTGCGCTTGGGCTGTAGGAGCCCCTCCGGAGTCTAAACGCCCACAGTGAGTGCGGGTACCCAAATGGATTGGGCTGCGCGTTGCAGCGGTCATGTGCATTTGCATTGCATTCATGCATTGATACTTATCTGCTCTATCTATTAATACTTGTTGATGTTACACTGTCAAATGTGTCGAAATACTATTGTAGCTGTACTTTGTCATATATTGGGATTTCTTACCTTCAATGTCATTATACATGTCTATTACCGCTGAGTTGGAAGTACTCACTTTACTCCCTGCACTATGTGTGTAGATCCAGGTACCTCAGGAGCTATCTGAGTTTACTGTTGTTCTTTAGAGTTATTATGCGGAGTTGTCGAGGTAGCTGCCCAGCGTCCGCAGGACCCAACTCCTCCCTTATTTCTTGTATTTGACTTTTCCGCGTAATTCGGACTATGATGTATTACAGTATTATTATACTATTCTGGTAGAGGCTCTTGACTCATGACCCCAGGTCATTGGGAGGTTGTTCTATATTGCATGATATTCGGGTTGTTTTATATGTATCACCTATATTCAAGTTTTTCTTTGCTGTTAAAGATTTTCAAGTATATGATTTTGAGCTCTATGCTCGGGTTGAGAGTATATTTGGTCAAGCTTGCCTAGAAATTGTGCTGGGCGCCATCACGACCGGGTTTGGGGTCGTGACAACTAAACAGTAAATTTCCCACAAGGGAGCAACAACAATAACTTATATGTCCTGGCAAGGGAATAATTACATTTCTTTCTTTTTCGTCCATTTCTTACTTCCTAATCATGTCATAACTCGAGCCACTACTCCAAGGAGTTTACAAATCATATTTCCTCTTCATAGTCTTCACATCATATATAAACCATCAATTAAACCAGGAAGAGCCACCACAGAACCCCAAATAAGCACAAATAAGTACTCACGATCATGCTAGACACCGGTGTATAGATACTCGTCACCATGCCTATACACCATACTTAACATTTAGCTATTAGAAAATAATACTCTAAGCCTATTCCCTCAAGCCAAAATTAGATCAAGCACTTACGTCGAATGCTCCAAACTCAACTCAAGCCTCTAGTATAGCTTTTCCCCTCGAATTCGGCTCCAAGTCAGTCAAACCTACGAAATAATGACTTTACAATATTAATAATATCTAAACAAACTAAACCCAATGCCAAAATATGAATTTCCAAGCTTTCTTCCCAAAATTCCAAAAATCGACCGGGCCTACTTGGTCAAAATATGAGGTTCGAACAAATTGCATGTTACCCATTTCCCCAACGAGCCCGGATATACAATTTGTTTTCAATTTTGACCCCAAAAATGAGATCTAAATCAAAGAAAATCGAAAAGTCCTAACTCTACCCTTTTCCCCCAATTACGACCCTAGATTACAGGATTTAGGTTTAGAAACTCATTAATTAATAAAGGAAGATGAAGGAAATGACTGGGAATTTACTTAGCCGAGAAGATTTGGTGAAGAAGTGCTCAAAAATTTGCTCAAGAGCTGTGGAGAAGAAGAACTCATGTGAAATATGGACTAAATCCCGTCACTGGTTCTGTTTTGAGCTTTCAAAATCACTGGGCAAAAATGCCCTTCGCGTTCGCGACAGTAGGGACGCATTCGCGAAGGGTGTGAATGCGAAGAGGAAAGATATTGAGGTCTAATGTTTTGGCCTATGCGAACGTGTGAGGCCATATGTGAACACGTTAAAGCAGGGTCATGTATTACGCGAATGCGAGAAAAGTTACGCGAATGCGGAGGTGGAAGATCTAAGGCATCACGAACGCGAAAGGGGGATGCAAACGCGAAGAAGCAAATGCATGGGTGGCCACTGCAGACTTTTCTGCAATCTTTACTAAGTTCAAACTACCTCGAACACCTTTGAAAACACTCCCGAGCCCCCGGGGCTCCTAACCAAGCACACACACTAACTCAACAACATCCTACGAACTTAACCATGCAATTAAATTGCCATAATAACATCAAAAACGAGGAATCAACCCTCAAAATCATCACTTTTTCTGCAAACTTCACAAACTTTCATTTTTAGATATTTAGTTCCAAAACAAGTCAAATGACGTCCGATTTCAACCAAATTTCACAAGAAGCGCTTAAACCACTTATATGACTTGTACCGGGCTCCAGAACTAAAATATGGGCCCGATACCAACACTTTCTAATTTGTTTTCATTTCCAATTTCCATATAAATTTCAGGAAAACAATTTCTTTAAAAAATTTATTACTCGGCCTCGGGACCTCGGATTTTGATTCAGAGTATACACCCGAGTCCCATATTTTCCTACGTATCCTCCGGGACCGTCCAATTACGGGTCTAGGTCCGTTTACCAAAATATTTACCAAAGTCAACTTTAATCAAATTAATATCAATATTCATTAATTTTACATAGAAATCATATTTATACTTTCCGGTTACACGCCTGAACTGCGTATGCAAATCGATTCAAGTAAAAATGAGGTTTTCAAGGCCTCGGAAGCACGGAATGATTGAGAAAATAGGTGATGACCATTTGGGTCATCGCATCCTCCACCTCTAAAATAACCGTTCGTCTCCGAATGGACAAAAGAAAGAAGTACCTGAGTCGGGGAAAAGATGGGGATAACGACTTCGCATATATGACATATCTCACACGAGTTGTTCTTCTCCACAGCTCTTGAGCGAAGGTTTGAGCACTTCTTCACCAAAGCTTCTTGGGTATTCCTTCATTTTCCTTCATTAATTAATGAATTCTAAACCTAAATCATGTAATCTAGGGTTGTAATTGGGGGAAAAGGGTAGAGTTACAGCTTTTTGATTTTCTTTGATTTACACCTCGTTTTGGGGTTAAATTTGAAAACAAATTATATATCGGGGCTCGTGGGGGAATGGGTAACATGGAATTGGTTCGAACCTCATGTTTTGACCAAGCGGGCCCAGGGCCAATTTTCAGAATTTTGGGAAGAAAAATTAGAAATTCATATTTTGGCATTGGATTTTGTTTGTTTAGCTATTATTAATATTTTAAAGTCATTATTTCATAGATTTGACTTAGTTGGAGTTGAATTCGAGAGGTAAAGCTATACTAGAGACTTGAGTTGAGTTTGGAGCATTCGAGGTAAGTGCTTGATATAATTTTGGCTTGAGGGAGTAGGATTAGAGTTTTATTTGCTAATTGCTAAATGTTGAGTACAGTGTATAGGCATGGTGATAAGTATCTATACATCGGTGTCTAGCATGACTGTGAGTCCTTATTTGTGCTTATTTGGGGTTCTGTGGTGGTTATTCCTGGTTTAATTGATGATTTATATATAATGTGAAGAGTATGAAGAGGAAATATGATAAGTAAACTCCTTGTAGTGTTGGCTCAAATTATGACAATTAGGAAGTAAGAAATGAACGAAAGAGAACTAGATGTAATTATTCCATTGTCGGGACGTGTAAGTTATTATTGTTGCTCCCTTGCCAGAAATTTACTGTTTAGTTGTATTCTCCCTTGCCGGGATAGCTGAATTGATACTTGTTCCCTCGCCGGGAAACCATTTTTACATCATGAAATGGGATCGTGTGGAACGCCGACCACTTATATATTATAAAATGGGATTGTATGGCACACCGACCACTTATATATTGAAATTGTATCGTGTGGCATGCCGACCACCTATTTATTATGAGAATGGGATCGTGTGGCATGCTGACCACTTATATATATCATGAAATATGATCGTGTGGCACGCCGACCACGTATTCTGTGTCAGAAGAGATCAGTTGTAGTTTTCCTTTTTTATTCCTATCGTTCTATTTTATCTATTATCCCCAAAAGCATGTTCCCCTCCCTGTATTAATTATTACTTTTTGGTGTTATTTCGTGGTACTTGTATATAAATAAATGCACAGGTTGATTGGTAGTCATGTCTAGCCTCATCACTACTTCGCCAAGATTAGGCTAGTCACTTACCAGCACATGGGGTCGGTTGTGCTGATGCTACACTCTGTGCATCTTTTTTCATAGATCACAGTATCGAAGTAGGAGCTTTTGGACAGTAGTAAGAGCGGTGGAAGCTTACTTCAATCCAAAGATTTTTGAGGTAGCCTTGCTGACATCCGTATGGCCCGGAGTCTCTCTTATCTTTCTTTTTTTGTTTGATTTCCTTTGTATTGGATTAGACAGTACTGTATTTCTTTTTAGACTTTGTATTTAACATTCTGTAGAAGTTCGTGAGTTAGTGACACCAGATCTGGGTAGAGATGTATTTGAACTTCCGCACTTTGTTTCAGTTATTTATGTTTTGAGACTTCCACTTTTATATTAATTATATCATCTTTCTTCATATTGTTGATGTTGTTAGGAGAAGTATTAAATTAATTGGCTTGCCTAGCTCATATTAGTAGGCTCCATCATGTCTCCTAAAGGTGGAAAATCTGGGTTGTGACAAGTTGGTATCAATGCTCTAGGTTACATAGGTCTCACAACTCATAGACAAACTCGGTGGAGTTTGAGGGGTAGGTACGGAGACGTCAGTATTTTCCCCAGAGGTTACAGAGTTAGGAAAACTTCACTTTTGTTCTTTCTTGTCGTGCGATTCTATTTCTCAAGTACTGATTATCTTTCTACTATGTTCTTTCGGAGATGGCGAGAACACGTGCTTCTTCTTCTACCGCGCATAAGCCCAAGCCCCCAGCAGCAGATCCTACGAGGGGCAGAGGGCAAGGTCGAGGTTGTGCTAGAGGCCAAGGAATGGGCAGAGCTCAGCCCCCAGCAGCAGTCCCAGAGGTGGAGCCTCATGTTGATATAAGGAGGTTCCAGCCCCAGCAGCTTTGGTAGGCCCAGCTCAGGTCCCAGAGGGGTTCATAGCCACCCCAATTCTTCAAGATGCTCTGCTCAAATTGGTAGGCCTTATGGAAAGCGTCACTCGAGCGGGTTTGCTTCCAGTAGCACCAGCCACTTTGCAGACTAGAGGAGGAGTTCAGACTCCTGCGACACATACTCTGAAGCAGGTAACTCCCCAGACTCAGGTTCCAATGGTTCAGCCAGTCGTGGCAGTTCAGCCAGCTATGGTAGTTCAGCCGGGTATTGTGACTCAGACCGGCGATGGAGCAGCTATCTCCATAGATGCTTTGTGAAGGCTGGATAGGTTGAGCAAGCTCTTCACAGCCACATTCAACGGTGCTTCTAAAGAGAACCCCCAGGATTTCTTGTACAGTTGCCATGAGGTTCTTTGGACTATAGGTATTGTGGAGACCAATGGGGTCGACTTTGTCGCATTTCGTCTAGCAGGATCCGTAAAAGACATGGTAGAGGGACTATTGTTTATCCAGGCCAGCAGGGTCCCTAACATTGACTTGGGACCAGTTTGTAGTGTTGTTTTTGGAGAAGTTACTCCTAGTTACTTAGCGAGAAGCTCTTTGTAGGCAGTTCGAGCGCCTCACTACAAGAAAAGTGATCTTTAGCGAGGGAAAATCCAGTCGTTAAAAGCCCAAATATGGTCGCTATAGGACATTAACGACCGGGCAAAAATTGGTCGTCAGCGGTCACTAAAGGCTCCGTCGTTAAAAGTTAACGACCGTATTGGAGGTCGGTCATTAAAAATTCTTTAGCGACGACATAATTTATGGTCATTATACCTATTCTTTTGTGACTGAATTTTCCCCTCATTGATTTGTCATGCGGTCATTAAAGCTCTTTAAAAGCAACTACAAATTTGATTACTATAATTACTTTTAGCGACTAGAGTTCCCCGACGTTAATTTTATGTTACTTTTAACGATATTATTTTTAATGACCAAATTTATTTTCGCTAGTAACTATTTAATAATTTAGTCGTTGCTAAAATGAATTTTAATAAATACTATTAGATAATATCATAATTTTGTTTGCACAATAATATTCTTTATTCCACATATTTCACACACACACCAGAAAAAATAATAAGCAATCAATATGTATTCACATAAAATTAATATGTTAATTAGAAAGAACTAAAAAAATACATTACTTGAATATATACCCATCTAAACTGTATAACTTTCGTGATATCAACTCTTAAAAGAGAGAAAATGAAATAGTAACAAATGTACAAATGATATCATCCTTACACAACCGCTAAGAAAGCTGTCAAATTTATTATGCATCAACTTGCTTTGCACTTTTTTCAGTGACGTCTTCATACTTCAAAATTTTAATCTGCTAAAAGAACAAGTTCATATCAGTTTAGTAAAAACTTCTCTAGCTACTTTATTTGAATAATAAATGAACTTTAATCAGCATGTTGATTGAACAATTGAAGTAAATAGATCAAGCTTGGCCATTATAAACATAAATGAGATTTCCTGGAATTCAAATAACCGTGAGTGAAAAGTCCCAAAAAGCTAAACTACAGTCAGTGCAAGAGCCATCTCCTGTAATGGTGTGCCTTTGTTGATACTTTTTCTTTTTTTTTTCCTAATACCAAAGAGGGGGAGGGGGCAGACAATAACAATGAAGAGACAAATTCCTAAAAAAAGAATCTTCAAAAGCAAACAATTCATATCAGTACACGTTGAAAAAAATATACCAAACAAACTAATTTATCAAATTGCTGTCATCTTTTTTCTACTACAATTATGTCTATTTGTATTTTGAATGAGACTATCTAACACTAGTCAATATCAATAAAGAGTCAAAAAGGAAAATAAAAAATGGCGCAAGGACATATGGTAGAGACACTACCTATTAATGTTTTATATAGTACTAATAAGATAACATGCTAAAGCATACAAGAAAGTTACACTTCTAAAGAATAAAAAATATAGATCATCTGACTAGTTGACTGTTATCCACTAATATGCCAGTGAATTAGAATTTCTAAATACTTGAAATAAGCTCAATGCCTACGCAAAAATATTTACATAACTTTTATAGCATTATTGTTGTGTAGAAAAGTATCAAAATTAGATAAAATATCATATAATCTTGTTGATTTAACCCAAAAGAAAAGGGAAAAGTTAAGCAAAGGACAAATAGGCTATAAGTGATCAAGAAAAATGTGTTAAGAAATATAGAAGGCTTCCATAGTGAAGTAGGATGGTGATCACTCAGTTCATGAAGAGCAGTTATTTATTTATTTCATCCTTCAACAAAAAAGAGCGAGGCACATGAGTTGTTGACACGAAAAATAGAAGAAAGTTCTGTTTATTCTTTTGATTAAGAAATACTCACATATCATAAGTGAAATTATAATTTGCATAAAGAAAGATATGGCAGTAGAAAGTAACAGGGTGACTAGCTAAATAAATGAATATGACATATGATAATTGTAAAAGGTTGGTAAGAAGTTTATTAACCTATCAAATGTCTGTATCTGATTCACTTGTAGATGGTGTTGATAAAGGCTGACCAGAAAATTTGCTTGCAAGTCGTGCAACTGTACTCTCTAAGTTATCTAGGCGTCTTTTTAGTGATAGGTTTTCTTTTCGAGTTGCATTCAACTCATTCAATAGTGCAGCCTTAGAGGAGTTGCCGCCTTTCAACTCCTTAGCGGTTATTCCACCTCCAAATCCAATCACGTGACTCTTGCATTGTGGTCCAAAGCACCTTTCCACAACCTCAATGTTTGTAAGGGACGGCTCAGATCGTACCAATTCTTGAATTTCAGCCTAAAAATTTATAAGCTTTGAGTTAATGCAATGTTTTTAGTCAAAGGAAGCGGTAAAATAAAATTTATCAATAAACATACATATTTTTCATTGGTTTCAGGTTCGACAAGTTTATCGTCCTTCTTATGAGTCTCAAAGAAAACAGTTGTCATATCTGGTGGATTACCATCTTTGCCTCCCTTCACGTTTAAATAAACAAGTCAAACAAATCATTTAAACTAAGAAGGGGTTTCTTAACACTAACACGATTTACTTACCAGATCATAAATGATCTCTCTGAAAGGCTTGCTGCCCGTACGATGAGGCATAATCAACTTAGACCTATTCATTGAGTTTCTTGTACTTCTTTCCTATATTAACAACAGAACATAGAAGGTATGGTCTGCAGCTTAAAAAAAAGATGTTATAAATTGTTATGAAGCCATACCTTAAACTTTTCAGATAAGAAGTGCTCCTTGACCAACCATTCCCAATCACTCTTGTCGACCCCCTCCGGCACATCCTTTAGAACGTCGTGCAATCGCTTAGATTTTACAATCATGTGCAATGATCCTCTCCAATTGTTCCATAACCTTCTCATATGTTTCAAGACACGATCTCTTTGACCATTTACGTCATCACTATCAAATTTGTCCTATAATGAATATCATCAAACATAAAACTCAAAGGGTTTTAACTAAACAAAAAAGAAAAATTTAACCAACAATATACAGCTATGTTGGAATATTGCACATACAACCAAACAATGAGAATGCACACCAAAAGCCCAAACAAATATATTTTATGATGCAATTGTCTACAGAAAGATGAAACAGGATACACAAAGGTAATGGGTCTAGTAAGGAGAGTTCAATTATCTAGTTCACCACATTAAATTACTGTATACAAAGATTAAAAAAGAAACAAAATACACCTTATGCCTGAATGGAGATAAAATCTCCCAAACATTTACTTTAGTTTTTTATGCTGCAAAAGAGCTTCCTTTGCCTATATTGATTTCGTTCTTCCTCATTTCTTTTTACACACAAAATCTTAGAGATCTAACATCAACCAAAGCAGAAATCTTCAAATGGCATATAAACTGAAATCTTATGTCGCAAAGCGACAATACACCTTAAGGAGGCCATGCCTCCATTTAAAATGATTACTATGTAAGATTATAAGGTTCAAAATTAGTTTTCTTTTTATTTGTGAAAGAAGAAAAGAAAAAGACAAAACAGCAAAGTAATACATTAAATTCTTACAGTAACAGCTTCCCACATGTGGTCTAGCTTATATTCTTCGATATCCGTCCATGAGTGTACGCGCAATGGACATATATTACGATCACGAACTAATATACCTAAGTGTCTCACAAATGTGGCTGAATGCTTCCCAACAGCTCGATTGTGGTAGAAAGTGACTCTCAACTTTTCTCCAACTTTGAGTCCTAGAACATTTTTACATTTGTTCTTTCCTCTCACTTTTTTTGCCGTTTTAGATTCACATGGACCTGCTAATTTCAATTTTAAGTTAATCACAAAAAAGGGACAGTCCAATAACAGTAAAAAAATATTACAAATTGAGATAGAAAAATACTTATTTTTCTTGTTTGAGTGTCTTGCATCACTTCAACTTCTTGAGGGAGGGAAACATCATCTTCTAGTGGATCAAAACTAGGAGGTGCTAGATTCGTATTCTGAGCTAGCTCATTCAGATAAGAAGCTGCTGCATTACGATTTTTACTATTTCCAATCGAGGGTGTCTTTTCAGCATTTACCCTTACCGAACCCAAAGATCTAAAGCTTTGCCCTCGTCCCCTTGCTAAGGCACCTGGTGCAACGTATGAATGCTTAACGGTCTTTGAAGTTGATTGCATTTCAAACTTCCAAGATTTTGATGGATTCATGTCAACCTAATACAACAAAAGAAAGAATAGTATTATTAAGCTACCCCAACAAAAAAAATATTCAGCAATTTGTCAATAAGAAAATGAGAGCACGACCTAACTGTATTAACTAGAAACAACCGTAATCAAACCACAAAAATAATTAGTTCTTATAAAGCACCCTTCAATAACTCCATAGAGATGCTTTATTAGAATCATCTCTAATGAATTTATGGAACAAGGATTAAAGAAATTTCCAATGATTTCCAGAAAATCTTATCATGAATAAGGCTCTCACAGGGTAATTTAGACATTCCTTCAACAACGAAAATGCAAATTTAGCAGCACACTAAACGTGGTATAAACAACAACACACAACAACAACAACTACCCAGTATAGTCCCACAAAGTGGGGTCTGGGGAGAAGATACAACACACACTCAACAACAATAGCAACAACATACCCAATGTATTCCCACAAATAAAGTCTCGAGAGGTAATATGTATGCATACCTTAGGCATAGACCCTCAGCTCAACAAAATCAAAATCATATCAGTTATGACAAAGAACTACGAAAAGAGAAATAAAACAACAGCCAAAAAACTGAAGCAAAGGAAACATCAGGTGCTAATAGCCATAGGAACACCGATGATAACACTAGTATTGCAGCTATGGAAAAAAAACATGTCTGGAAAAGAAATATACCCCACTACTTACTAACCTACTACTGTTGTGGC
Organism: Nicotiana noctiflora; assembly: GCA_032618575.1. Lineage (NCBI taxonomy): Eukaryota > Viridiplantae > Streptophyta > Magnoliopsida > Solanales > Solanaceae > Nicotiana > Nicotiana noctiflora. The sequence continues at coordinate 101,864 of JASVEL010007073.1, read as the reverse complement.
TCGAGAATTTATAATTCACATCTGGGTTAATTCCTTGTTTCATTGGCTGTAGTCACGAGTACCAAAGACGAAACTCGAAAACAAACTAAAACCATGTAAATCAGCAATCAACAAAAACCCTAAGGCAAAAACACAACGAAAAAGAAATACCTTTCGCGTTCAATTTCTTGTTCAGTGATTTTTCCCAAACTTAAATCGCCTGATTATGTACCTTTGATTTAAGGCTAAAACATTAGTGAAAAGAAGTGTAAAGTTGGGCAAGCTGAAGTTGATTTTCTCGGTATTGACGTTCTATGTAGCTCTCAAGGATTTCCATTACGCAGACGAACTTTTTCATCTCCTCGAGTTGCCGAGTCAGCTCGGCTTCACGAACCCTGGCTTGTTCCAGCCGTTCATCCATCTCTGCTAGCTGCTCTCTTAGGTTTTGCATCGCCGCATGTCTGGATCGGATTCGGATACGGTTCGGGTCAGTAAAAACGTCCCTCGATGGGAGTCGTTGATCGCCATAGCACATGTTTTTGCCGGAAGCTTCAAATTTTATTTGGCTAATCGATGCAATTAGCGAAGGTCCGACGGAGTAGAAAATAAACTTGGTATAAACACAAACATAATTTTAAGAGATTTTGGACAGCATGTTATACTCCGTATAAAAAAATAAGATAATCAAAATAATTGACTGAAAGTTTAGATCTTACCTTGACGAGAAGGATATTGACCCTAGGTTGCAAAAAAGAACCCAACTTTTGATTCTTTGAAGACTTCAATTTGTGAGATACTAGTTCTCTACTATGTACTACGTAACCCTAAGTTTTCTAATTCCAGAATATACAGATATATTCTTTTCCTTTTTGGGGGTGGGGTGGGGGAGGTAGGGGAGATGGGGGGGGGAAGAGAGTTGATGGAGAGCGTGGGCTGATGTGGGTGCAAAAAAAGAGGGAAAAAATTAGCACCAAATATTTTATATTTAGCGTCCAGATTTTATGATTTTTAAAGACCAAAAATTATCCCTTCGTTAATATTACACTAAAAATTGATTTTGACGACCGAAAAAAAAATTGGTCGTCATAAATACACTTATAACGACCGGATTCAAATCCCTTCGTTAGAATTTGGTCGCTAAAAGTCAATATTCTTGTAGTGCCTCCAGCAGGGCTTTATAACAGTTATGTAGTATAAGACCCGGTTCATTGATCTAGCCTGCCATGCTATTGTGATACTCTTCATTGAGAGAGAGGGGTGTAGAGTATTATTAATGGTTTTATTCATCTGATCTGTCTTCAGATGTATATGGGAGCCAGGAGTGAGATTTCTTTTCAGGAGGCGCCTAATACGACCCATAAAGTTGAGATGGCTCTTGCATAGGGAGGTAATCATGGGTCTGATAAGAGGCACCATCATACCGATAGGTTCAGCGGTACCTTTTGTGGAGGTAGAGATTCTTATGGTATAGGCCACCCTTTGAGGCCCTTTTAATCAGCCCTATATGTCTCACATGGTACTTTAGGTGGTCGTAGTTCTTAGCCATATTATTCTAACTAGCAGCCTTTCAGTTCACCATCAGCACCTATCAGCACACCACCATTCTGTTATTCTCAACAGCCGAGGGCTTGTTACTCATATGGCGACACGAGGAACATCACCAGGTATTGCCCTCGAGCTTTGAACGGTTCTCAACAGTAGGATCCTCACCCCATGATTCAGGCATCAGGTGATCCATAGGCCACCCAGCCAGCTAGAGGCATGGGTAGGGGCCATATAGATGGAGGTAGATATCATAGAGGTGGATCTCGGACCGCCAGAGGTAGAGTCCAGCCAACAGTCGATCACCCCAGAGATATGATTTAGGGAGGTGGGGCCCAGCCCTAGTGTTATGCTCTCCCAACCAGGCTAGAGGCTGAGTTTTCAAATGCAGTCATTATAGGTACTATTCTGGTCTGTGATAGGGATGCTTCAATGCTATTTGACCTTGGGTCTACGTATTCGATGTGTCATCCTATTTTGCACCCTACTTGGTTATGCCTAGTAAGGCTTTGGGTATTCCTATTTATGTGTCTACACCGGTGGGGGATTCTATAATAGTCGGCCAATTTCATCGTTCCTATATGGTAGTGTTTGAGGGTCTTGAGACCTGTGCTGATTTATTGCTCTTAGACATGGTGGATTTCGACGCTATATTAGGGATGGATTGGTTGTCCCCTTATTTTGCTATCTTGTATTGTCACGCCATGACCATGACCTTAGCTTTGCCAGATTTGCCCTGTTTGGAGGGGAGATAGACCCTAGGGCTTACCACCCGCAGTGTTATTTCATATGTGAAGGCTCGACGCATGGTCGAGAAGGGGTTCTTATCTTATCTGGCATATGTTTTCAGTTCCATCACATAGGATCCTTCTATTGACTTTGTTCCTATTATTCGGGAGTTCCCCAAGGTTTTCCCTTTCAGACCTGCCGGGTATGCCGCCCGACAGGGATATTGATTTTTGTATTGATCTTGCTCCGGGCGCACAGCCTATTTATATTCCACTATATCTCATGGCCCCGCCAAAGTTGAAGAAGTTAAAGGACCAGTTGTAGGATTTACTAGAGAAGGGTTTTAGCAGGCCTATTATTTCTCTTTGGGGTGCGTCGATGTTATTTGTGAAGAAAAAGGATAGTTCGATGAGGATGTGCATTGATTACAGGAAATTGAATAAAGTTACAATCAAGAATAAGTATTTGTAGCCGAGGATTAACGATTTGTTTGACCAGCTTCAGGGTACATGGGTGTTTTCGAAGATAGATTTGAGATCAGGCTACTATCAGCTGAGGATTAGGGCATCTGATGTCCCTAAGATAGCATTCCACACTCGGTATGGGCATTATGAATTCCTGCTCATGTCATTTGGGTTGACCAACACCCTAGTAGCATTTATGGAGTTGATAAACCGAGTGTTCAGGTCTTATTTGGGCTTGCTCGTGATAGTCTTTATTGACAATATTCTGGTGTACTTGCACACCAAGGAGGAGCATGAGCAACACCTCAGAGTGGTTCTTCAGACTTTTAAGGATAGTCAGTTATATGCTAGGTTCTTGAAGTGTGAGTTCTGGTTGAGTTAGGTTGCATTTATGGGTCACCTCGTATCAATAGAGGGTATTCAGGTGGACCCAAAGAAGATTGAGGCAGTCAAGAACTAGCCTCGACCAGCTTCAGCTACTGAGATTCGGAGTTTCTTGGGGTTAGCAGGTTATTACCATCGTTTCGTGTTGGGGTTTTCATCTATTGCAGCCCCAATAACCAGATTGACCCAGAAGGGTGCCCAGTTGAGATGGTCGGATGAGTGTGAGGTGAGCTTTAAGAAGCTCAAGACAGCTCTGAATACGGTACTAGTGTTGGTTTTACCCATACCTTCAAGGCCTTACACAATCTATTGTGATACTTCCCGTATTGGACTTGGTGAAGTATTGATGCAGGATGGCAGAGTCATTGCCTATGCTTTGAGGCAGTTGAAGATCCACGAGATAAATTTTCTGATTCATGATCTAGAGCTAGTAGCCATTGTTCAAGCTTTAAAGATTCGGAGGTATTATCTATATGGTGCGGCGTGTGAGGTGTACACTGATCACAATAGTCTTCAGTATCTGTTCAAGCAGAAGGAGTTGAATGTTAGGCAGAGAAGGTGGTTGGATTTGTTGAAAGATTATAATGTTACTATCTCGTATCACTTGGGTAAGGCCAATGTGGTAGCCGATGCATTGAGTAGGAAGTACGCCAGCATGGGTAGTCTTGCTTATATTTTGGTCAGCCAAAGACCGATTGCTTTGGATATTCAAGCCTTGGCAAATTGAATTGTATGGTTGGATATTTCTGAGCCTAGCAGAGTGTAAGCTTGCATGGTTGGTCATTTTTCATTATTACAGCGTATCCGTGATCGGCAATTTGATGATCCCCATTTGTGTGTCCTAAGAGACACGGTGCAACGTGGAGGTGCCACGAAGGTGACCTTAGATGATGATGGTATGTTTAGATTGCAGGGGCGAGTTTGTGAGCCCAATGTTGATGGGATTAGAGAATTGATCTTAGCGGAGCCCATAGTTCTCGGTATTCTATTCACCCGGGCACCGCGAATATGTATCAGGACTTGCGGTAGCATTATTAGTGGTGTGGGATGAAGAAGGATATTGTTCTGTATGTCGCTCGATATTTGAACTATCAGCATGTCAAGTATGAGCATTAGATGCCTGGTGGTTTATTTTAGAGGATTGAGCTTCCCGAGTGGAAGTAGGAGAGGATTACCATGGATTTTGTTATCGGACAACCATTGACTCAGAAGAAGTTCAATGCTATATGGGTTGTTGTTTATAGGCTGAATAAGTCAGCATATTTTATTCCTGTGGCAGTCTCCTATTCATCCGAGAGGTTAGCTGAGATTTATATTCGTGAAATTGTTTGCCTTCATGTTATGTCGGTATCTATCATTTAAGATCGGGGTACACATTTTACCTTGTGTTTCTGCGGTGCAATTCAGCGAGAGTTGGGCATATGGGCGGAGTTAAGCACAACCTTCCATCATCAGACATACGGTCAGTCAGAGCGGACTATTCAGATTTTGGAGGATATGTTCCGAACCTGTGTCATTGATTTTGGAGGCTCATGGGACCAGTTTTTACCTCTAGCAGAATTCACTTACAACAACAACTATCAGTCCAACATCCAGATGGCTCCATATGAGGCTTTGTATGGTAGGCGATGTCGGTATCTAGTTAGATGGTTTGAGCCGGGAGAGGCTCAATTATTGGGTACAGACTTTGTTCAGGAGGCCTTAGATAAGGTCAAGATCATTCAAGAGAGGCTTCTTTTAACTCATTCTAGGCAGAAAAGTTATGCAGGCAGTAAGGTCTGAGATGTAGCTTTCATGGTTGGTGAGCGGGTATTGCTACGAGTGTCGCCTATGAAGGGCGTGATGAGGTTCGAAAAGAAAGACAAGCTTATACCTAGGTACATTGGTCCGTTTGGGATTCTTGATCGAGTGGGAGAAGTGGCTTATAGACTTGCATTGCCACCTAGATTACCAGACGACATCCAGTTTACCATGTGTCTATGCTTCAGAGGTATCATGGCGATCCTACCCATGTGTTAGACTTCAACATTGTCCAGTTGGACAAGGATTTATCTTATGAGGAGGAGTCGGTAGCTATTCTAGACCGGCAAGTTCTTCAGATGAGATCTAGGAGTTTTCTTTCTACTCATGTTCAGTTGAGAGGTCAGCCCCCTGAGGCCTCGACCTGGGTGACTAAATCCATCATCGGTTCTGTTTTGAGCTTTTAAAATCTCTGGGCAAAAAAGCCCTTCGAGTTGGTGATAGTAGGGACGCGTTCGTGAAGCATAGACGCGGACAACCATCGCGTTCGCGAGTGGCGTAATGTGAATTCAAATAGGAAAGATATTTGGGTCCAAAGTTTTGGCCTACGTGAAAGCATGAGGCCATACATGAACGCGCTAAATGAGGGTCGTGTACTTACTCGAACGCAAGAACAGTTACACGAATGCAGAGATGGAAGATCTAAGGCATCACGAACGCGAAGAAGCAAATGCCTGGGTACCTAATGTCAATGTTTTTGCAATTTTTACAAGTTCAAACTACCTCGAACACCTCCGACAACACTCCCGATCTCTCGGGGCTCCTAACCAAGTACACACACTAACTCAACAACATCCTACGAACTTAACCATGTGATTAAATTGCAAAAATAATATCAAAAATAAGGAATCAACCCTCAAAATCATCACTTTTTCTCCAATCTTCATAAACATTCATTTCTAGATATTTAGGTCTGAAACACGTCAAATGACATCCGATTTCAACAAAATTTCACAAGAAGCGCTGTAACCACATATATGACCTGTACCAGGTGCCGGAACCAAAATATGGGCCCGATACCCACACTTTCTAATCTATTTTCATTTGCAATTTCCATATAAACTTCAAAAAATAATTTATTTTTTAAAATTCATTACTCAGGCTTGGGACCTTGGATTTCGATTCTGGGCATACGCTCGTGTCCCATATTTTCCTACGGATCCTCCGAGACCGTTCAATCATGGGTCCGGGTCCATTTATCCAAAATGTTGGCCAAAGTCAACTTTAATCAAATTAATATCAATATTCATCAATTTTACATAGAAATCATATTTAAACTTTCCGGCTACACGCCCGGATGACACACACAAATCGAGATAAATAAAATGAGGTTTCAAGGCCTCAAAAGTACGAAATGAATGAGAAAACAGGTGATGACCCTTTGGGTCGTCACACCATTGAATTTTCAGTTTTAATTGGCTAATTAATTTATCTGACGCCATCTATTCCCTATGGAATTAGGATTAACAAGAGCATATTAATAATTCCTGGAGATTATGTATATTCATATCCTAAGCGTGAATCTATTGCCGAGGTCTAGGTTCAGAATCTTACTATAATCAATCCTATTTGCAATCTAGAAGTCCTCTCCCGAGCTAAATTCTAGATTCATGGATAATATTCAATTGATGATCAAATAATCAAATAATTAAGCGCAATATTGAATAAATAATTTAATACGATAAATTAATAAATATAATTAAAGCTTTAATAACATTCATGTAGCAATCACGACCCTATAACTAATAAACTATAACATTAAAAAAAGAGAAGAAAAACTAGTTGAGAGCATGCTCAAGCGTGGTTTGTGTTCTTTGCCTCCAATATGCCATCTCGTCCCAAAAAGCAAAAAATATTTGGGAACCTTTTATTCTTGTTAGGGACATCAAGGACTAAGAAAATTATTTCATTTTCCATCTTGGTAAACTTTTCCAGACTTGGGCGCCATGGGCACCTAAGTGTCACGACCCTAAAATCAAACCGGTCTTGATGGTGCCTATTGTAAAAGTAGGCCAGCTGACATGAATCTCAAATCAAACTTATGTTTCATAAAAGACAGATTTAAGTTATTTGTTGAAATTATCCCATAACAGGGGTCTAAATAACTAGTGCGAAAAATATAACACAAGCCCAATATCAGGGTGTCAAAATTCACGATCAACTACAAGGTGTGTCTAAGTAAAATAAAGGCTATCATAGTTCGGAAATAAAGATACTAAGACCAGTCTGAGTAAGGTAAGAAGGAGAAGTGTAGGGCTTCAAACTCCAAGTAGCTACCTTGCCGACTCTGAAGACCTGTTGAAAAATTGATCACCGTTTGCAATCACGACCCGCAACTCCTGGATCTGCACACAAGGTGCAGGGAGTAATGTAAGTATGCCAGCTCATTAAGTAATAAGAGTAAATGAAAACTAAGAAGTAAGAAACCAGATAATTTCATGCCATATCACTACAACAGATGCACTACATTTCCAAAACAATATAGAAATCAATTATCACGTAAAACCCAATTTCAGCAAAATACTTTGAAAAATATCATTTCTATAGTTTCAGTAGGAAATCAATGAAGTTCAAAGTAAAATGATGAAAGTCACAAATGACCCATCGGGCAACAAATGTACCATAAACGGTCACTCGGGAAAAATATCAACAAAACCAGCCCCTCATGCTACTTCGCAATCACTTGTAATTAGCCCCTTGGGCAACAACATATAACTCACATTGGGTACCCGTACTCATTGGGGGTGTACAGACTCCAGGGGGCTCCTACAGCCCAAGATCTATCACAAGCCATCTCGTGGCAAACAAATCAAACCCTCGGCTCCTATATCACAAAATAGTACAACTTGTTGCGACGCGCAACTCGATCCCATGATATACTCACAATATAGGCCCTCGACCTTACTCAGTCAGAATACCTCTCAAGCCACTCGGGCTAACAGTAAAAACATGATGCTCATTCGAAATATCATTTATGCATTAAGTCCGAGTAAATAAGGTTAGGTTGTGAAATCAATAAAACATAGCATGGCTGAGTATATTTATTAAATCAAAAAGTGGGAATTTCAGTAAAACTCTCCTAAGGGTCCAAACAGTTGGCACAAGGCCCAAATATGACATTCAACCTACAACATGGTAATACTTTCTAACATAAGATAATATGAAGTAGTTTCACTCAAATACGCAACTTAATAGTTGCTACGAGATGGACCAAGTCACAATCCCCAATGGTGCATGCCCCTCACGCTCGTCATCTAGCATATGCTCTACCTTAAAATAGTACAACGATGTGAAATCTGGGTTTCATACCCTTAGGACAATATTTACAATCATTACTTACCTCAAACCAGGTAACACTCTAACCCGCGATCTCTTTTCCTCTCTACCTGGCCTCTAAACGCCTCAAATCTAACCAAAATTAGTATCAAATTATTAATACACACTAAAGGAACAAAGCCCAAGCAATAATAATCAAATTAACTCGAAAATCCCAAAATTAGCCAAACCTGACCCTGGACCTACGTCTCAAAATTTGATAAAATCACATCACTAGATTCCTTATCCACCAATGAGTCTATACATACCAAAAACATCAAAATCTAACCTCAAATGGTCCATCAAATTCCCAATTTAAACTTTCCAATTCCAAGCCTTAATATTCCAAATTTTCACCCTAATCTCTTCAATTTCCATGCTTAATCAACTATATTGCACAATATATACGAGTATTAAGTTCAAAAATCTTACCTCAACAAATTTCCTCTTGAATCCCTCTTTAAAACCCTCTAGAGCTCCTATCCCGTCTCTAAAATGGTGGAAATGGGCAAAAATCCTCACTCACAATGAGTATGGACTCTCAAACTCATTGTGTGTCTACAAACTGGACTTGTACCCCATGTTGTTTATGATTCTGAACCTTTCAATGTTAGACTATTTTTTCTAAGTAAAATGACGACTCTTTTGTTTGATTTGCCTGCTTTATATATGCGAAGTTCTTCTTTCAAAAGGAATTTTGCCAACTACTAATTGATTCTGAATTCCTTTAATGGGGTTTACTTGATTGTTACTGAATTTACTTTAAATTAAACATTTCATTACCCATTTCCTAACTTGGTTCATTTGAGTAAAAGTCTATAACTTTGATTTCATTGGCTGTTTGATTGATTCCCTTTCCTTATTTAACAAAATTCGTGCACCATTAGACTTGTGCCTCAAATAACTTCTATGTATTTACCCTTTATTGTACTACTTGGAAAATATTTTTTCAAATCCCATTCCTTAATCATCTTTACCCGTTTGAAATCAAAATCCCTTAATTAAAGGGAGATTGATTTCAATGTTTCTTCCTTACTTTTTTTCTTACTTGTTTGCTGCACTATAGAAGGGGCACGACCCTAGTTCACCAATCATGAACATGTCGTGATGGCACCTAGTCCCCACGACTAGGTAAGCCTAACACGTTGCGGAATATACAAGCTATAAACACTTAAATAAGAAACGGCGGGAAAATAGCATAAAAAGATATGTAATCCGTGCCGCTTGGCACATACATCCGTCACACAATGAATAAAACGCTACCAAGATCCGGAATCCCACGGCAACACAAACTAAAAGAGAATATACAACTGTGGCTCTATGTGTAAAGAGTATCTATCAACGAGATGAAGGAAAAATGCCAACTAGTACTACTAGAATAGAAGGAAAGCCTCCGGATCCGCGGACGTAGCAGATCATACCTCGAGGTCTCCCAGAAAGCTGCGGAATCACCTAGCACGAGCCTGCTCTGATGTACCTGGATCTGCACAACAAAAGTGTGCAGAAGAGTAGCATGAGTACACCACGGCGGTACTCAGTAAGTGCCAAGCCTAACCTCGATGGAGTAGTGACGAGGAAGGTCAGGGCCCTACTGAGAAACAATAATATAGTGATAATAACAATAATAAACAGTTTAAATGATAATAATTTCCGCAATAACAACAATAAAATGATTACTGCAACCGTCTACAATTTAGCTAACAACAAATAACCAACTAAATAAAAACAAGTCCAGGACCTGTGGGAATTGAACGCACAGTTCCATTAACAGCACCCCTGGGTCTCCGGGAATCGAACCCGCAGCCCATGTCTCAATAATATCTCAATAACTCGGGATCTCCGGGAATCAAACCCGCAGTTCCTACCAATAACTCAGGATCTCGGGAATCGAACCCGTAGTCCCTACCAATAACTCAGGATCTCGGGAATCAAACCCGTAGTCCCTACCAATAACTCGGGATCTCGGGAATCAAACCCGTAGTCCCTACCGATAACTCGGGATCTCGGGAATCGAACCCGTAGTCCACGTCTCAATAAATCTCGGGATCTGCGGGAATCGAACCCGCGATCCCCTACCAATAACTCAGGATCTCGGGAATCGAACCCGTAGTCCACATTTCAATAAATCTCAGGATCTCTGGGAATCGAACCCGCAGTCCACATTTCAATAAATCTCAGGATCTCCGGGAATCGAACCCACAGTCCACATTTCAATAAATCTTAGGATCTCCGGGAATCGAACCCGCAGTCCACATTTCAATAAATCTCGGGATCTCCGGGAATCGAACCCGCAGTCCACAAACACAACACATAAAGGAATACACAGAGAGAAGTATAATGTGCTTAACTATAACTTCGCCGGGAATCGAACCCGCAGTCCACATTTCAATAAATCTCAGGATCTCCGGGAATCGAACCCGCAGTCCATAAACACAGCAAGTAAAGGAATACGCAGAGAGAAGTATAATATGCTTAAATATAACTTCGCCGATAAACAATGCCAGCGATTACCAAGAAAACTCAAGTAAGACAATTAGGCAACTAGACAGTTAAACACTACCTAATCATGCTCTTCTAACTGCTACCAAGTAGGAATATCGAATTTATCAGCTAAAAACAGGAATATCACTCATTGAACATTTTAAGTAAAGTATGTGTTCAACAACCAGCGCATGTACACGCCCGTCACCTCGCGTACAAGGCATTTAAAGTATCACATAATATCCTAAGGGTAAAAGTCCCCCACACGAGGTTAGACAAGCCACTTACCTCAATTCCGGTACAAAACCGCTAAGAAATAACCCTCTTGCCCGAATGTCGGCCTCTACAAGTGTAGTATCTTATAAAAATCAATAGAATCACATCAAAATAGGCCAATTGGGCATTACCCAATCAAAACAACTCAAAATACACCAAAACCCACAAGTTGCCAAAACCCGACTTCTGGTACGCTTATCAAAAAATCACAAAAATTATATATTCGGGTTCCTTATCTCAATACGAGTCCGTGCATATAGAATTTATCGAAATCGGACTCCGTTTGCCTATTCAAATCAAAGGTTTCCTAAAGGTTTTGGTCTAGGGTGAAAAGCCCCATTAATTACCCCAAATTCCTCCATTTTCATGAACAACTTGCATAATATTATCAACAACAATCATAATTGGAGTCCATAATTGATTACCTGAAAAAACCTCTCGAATTCTACTTCAAAATCGCCCAAATTGCCCCTTAAGCCGAGCCCTCAATGTTTGGAAATGTTTTTGAAATTTCTAACTTCTGATATAATTAAACCCTCTGCGATTTTCGCTTCTACGGACTTTTTCCACCTCCGCGAGACCGCTTCCGCGACCATTTGGTCGCTTCTGCGGAACCCCAGGCCTGGCTGGCCCATTCCGCTTCTGCGAGCCCAGGGATGCTTCCGCGCGTCCGCTCTTGCGGAATATACTCCGCTCCTGCGGGACTTCCAGCTTCTGCGAGAAATAGTCCGCTTCTGCGGACTCGCTTAAGCGAATGCCCCTCCGCTCCTGCGGATTCTCACTCCTCGACCCAAGGTCGCTTCTGCGACGAGTCGTCCGCACCCGCGACTCCGCCTCGGCGGAAGAGGATCCGCCTCTGCGAACCCAGGCGCTCCTGCGCCCCAAGTTCCGCTCCTGCAGACTCGCCTCTGCGGTCCCATTTCCGCAGGGGCGAAAACGACAGAACAGAAGGCCCAACCTGCAATTTTCCATGTTTTCCTTCCGTTTACCCATCCGAAAAACACCCCGAGGCCCCCCGGGACATCATCTAAACACACCAACACAGCCTAATACCTTATTCGAACTTGTTCCAATCCTCAAAACACGTCTAACAACATCAAAACCCATAATTCACATCGAATTCAAGCCTAAATTCCTAAAAACTTTTCGAATTACACATTCGATCTAAAACCCGACCAAACGACATCCGAATGACCTGAAAATTTGCGGACATATCAAAATTCACATAACGAAGCTACATAAATTGTCGGAATTCCATTCCGACCCCGGATCAAAATCTCACCTATCGTTCGGATTCGCCAAAATTTCAAACTTCGGCATTTCAAGCCTAATTGAGCTACGGACCTCCAAAATACATTCCGAACGCGCTCCCGACCCCGAAATCACCTAACGGAGCTAATGGAACCATCAGATTTCCAGTCTGAGGTCGTCTTAACACTGTTCCGGTTACGGACCATTTTCTATCTTTAAAGCTCTCATTTAGGGACTAAGTGTCCCAAAATACCTCAAATTTCAGGGCCGACTCTCCCGGCAAACCACAATAGCATAAATGTACTTAGGGAAACAGTTAAATTAGAGGTTGGGGAATAATTTTCTAAAACGACCGGCCGGGTCGTTACATCTTCCCACCCTTAAAAGATTCGTTCGTCCTCGAACGAGCATAGAAAATATACCTGAAGTAGTGAAAAGATGAGGGTACTGGCTGCGCATATCCTGCTCGGTCTCCTAAGTCGCCTCCTCAACCGGCTGGCCCCGCCACTGAACCTTTACCGAAGCGATGTTCTTTGACCTTAGCTTTCTGACCTGTCTGTCTAGAATGGCTACTGGCTCCTCAACATAAGACAGATCCTTGTCTAGCTGAACAGAAGTGAAATCCAACACATGCGACGGGTCACCATGGTACCTCCGGAGCATGGAGACATGAAATACGGGGTGAACTCCAGCTAGACTAGGAGGTAAGGCTAACTCGTAGGCAACCTCCCCAATACGCCTCAAAATCTCAAAAGGGCCAATAAATCTGGGACTCAGCTTCCCTTTCTTCCCAAACCTCATAACGCCCTTCATGGGCGAGACTCGAAGCAGAACCTGCTCACCAACCATAAAAGCCACATCGCGAACCTTCTTGTCCGCATAACTCTTCTGTCTATACTAGGCTGCACGAAGTCTGTCCTGAATCACCTTGACCTTGTCCATAGCCTCCTGAACCATATCAGTACCTAGCAACCTGGCCTCGCCCGGCTCAAACCAACCCATGGGAGACCTGCACCTCCTACCATATAGGGCCTCGTACGGTGCCATCTGAATACTAGACTGGTAGCTGTTGTTATAAACAAACTCTGCCAGCGACAAGAAGTGATCCCATGAACCTCTAAACTCAATCACGCACGCACGGAGCATATCCTCTAAAATCTGAATAGTGCGCTCGGACTGCCCATCAGTCTAGGGGTGAAATGATGTGCTCGGCTCCACCCGAGTACCTAACTCCTGCTGTACAGCTCTCCAGAACCGTGAAGTGAACCTGAGTGCCTCTATCTGAAATGATGGAAACTGGAATACCGTACAGCCGAACTATCTCTCTGATATAGATCTCCACCAGTCGCTCCGACGAATAAGTGGTGCTCATTGGTATAAAATGGGCGGACTTGGTCAGCCGATCCACAATGACCCATATTGAATCAAACTTCCTAATAGTCCGTGGAAGTCCAGATTCAAAGTCCATGGTAATGCGCTCCCATTTCCACTCGGGAATCTCAATCTGCTGCATCAATCCACCCGGACGCTGATGCTCATACTTCACCTGCTGGCAGTTGAGGCATCTAGAAACATAATCAACTATATCCCTCTTCATCCGCCTCCACCAGTAATGTTGTTTCAAGTCCTGATATATCTTCGCGGCTCCCGGATGGGTGGAATACCGCGAGCTATGGGCCTCTGCTAGAATCAGCTCTCGAAGATCATCCACATTAGGCACACAGACACGCCCATGCATCCTCATAACTCCATCATCCCCTATGGTAACATCTCGAGCATCACCACGCCGAACTCTATCCTGAAGGACAAGCAAATGAGGGTCGTCGAACTGACGCTCCCTGATACGGTCAAATAGAGAAGACCGAGAAACCACACAAGCTAGAACCCGGCTGGGCTCCGAAAGATCCAGTCTAACAAACTGCCTGGCCAAAGCCTGAACATCCATCGCCATAGGCCTCTGCGAAGCTGGTAGATATGCTAAACTCCCCAAACTCTCTGCCCGACGACTCAAGGCATCAGCAACCACATTCGCCTTGCCCGGGTGATAGTGAATAGTAATATCATAGTCCTTTAGTAGCTCCAACCATCTCCTCTGACGCATATTCAGGTCCTTCTGCTTAAGCAAATGCTGCGAGCTCCGGTGATCAGTGTAGACCTCACAAGGAACCCCATATAAATAATGACGCCAAATCTTCAAGGCGTGAACAATGTCAGCTAGCTCCAAATCATGAACAGGGTAATTCTTCTCATGCACCTTCAGCTGTCTCGATGCGTAGGCAATCACCCTACCGTCCTGCATCAATACCGCACCGAGTCCAACTCGTGAGGCATCATAATATACGGTATAGGACCCCATACTTGTAGGCAACATCAATATAGGGGCCGAAGTCAAAGCTGTCTTGAGCTTCTGAAAGCTCATCTCACACTCGTCTATCCACTGAAAATGGGCACCCTTTTGGGTCAATTTAGTCATAGGTGCTGCAATCGAAGAGAACCCCTCTACGAAACGACGGTAGTAGCCCGCCAAACCAAGGAAACTGCGAATCTCAGTAGCAGAGGAGGGTCTGGGCCAACTCTGCACGGCTTCCACCTTCCTCGGATCTACTCGAATACCATCACTAGACACCACGTGGCCAAAAAATGCCACTGAACTCAATCAAAATTCACATTTAGAGAACTTGGCATAAAGCTGCTTCTCCCTCAGAATCTGAAGCACTATCCTCAAATGCTGCTCGTGCTCTTCCCGGCTCCGGGAATATACTAGAATATCATCAATGAAGACAATCACGAACGAGTCCGGATAAGGCCTGAACACACTGTGCATCAAATGCATAAAGGCTGCTGGGGCATTAGTCAGCCCAAAAGACATCACGAGGAACTCGTAGTGACCATACCGAGTCCTGAAGGCAGTCTTCGGGATATCTGGCTCCCGAATCTTTAGCTGGTGATACCCGGAGCGCAAATCAATCTTAGAAAACACATGTGCGCCCTGTAGCTGGTCAAATAAATCATCAATACGGGGCAAAGGATACTGGTTCTTCACTGTAACCTTGTTCAGCTGACGATAGTCAATACACATACGCATAGAACCGTCCTTTTTCTTCACAAACAATACAGGAGCACCCAAGGCGAAACACTGGTTCGAATAAAACCCTTGCCCAATAACTCCTATAACTGATCCTTCAACTCCTTCAACTCGGGAGGAGCCATACGGTACGGTGGAATAGAAATGGGCTGAGTGCCCGGCAACAAGTCAATAGCAAAGTCAATATCTCTGTCGGGCGGCATGCCCGGAAGATCAGCTGGAAATACATCGGCAAAGTCACGTACCACATAAATAGAATCAATAGAGGGAGTGTCAACACTGACATCCCGCACATAGGCTAGATAAGCAGCACACCCCTTCTCAACCATACGCTGAGCTCTGAGAAAAGAAATAACACGGCTAGGGGTATGATCTAGAGTACCACTCCACTCAATACGTGGAATGCCTGGCATAGCCAGCGTCATGGTCTTGGCGTGACAATCAAGAATAGCATAATAAGGCGACAACCAGTCCATGCACAGAATAATATCAAAATCGACCATCCCGAGCAACAATAGATCCGCTCTGGTTTCAAAATCACAAATGGTAACCAAACACGACCGATATACGCGGTCCGCGACCAAAGAATCACCCACCGGAGTGGAAACATAAATGGGGGCACTCGAAGAATCTCGAGGCACACCCAGATGAGAAGAAAAGTAAGAAGACACATATGAAAAAGTGGAACCGAGGGTCGAATAGAACCAATGCCTCCCTGTGACTAACCGAAATAATACCTGTGATAACAGAGTCAGATGCGACAGCCGCGGCGCGATCGGGAATAGCATAGAATACGGCTGTCCCCCTCTCGGCGCGGCCTCTAGAACACGACCCCCGCCGCCGGGCGGCCGGGCGGGTGGAGTGGCGGTGGGGGCCGGAATGATAGCTCGCGGCCACGAGAACCACGCGGATCGTCGTGATGAGCGATGAGGGGCTCCTCTCCTACGCATGGGGCACTCCCTAACCGGGTGGCGAGTATCCCCGCACTCAAAACTAGCTACGGGAGGACGCGGTGGTCGCGGTCGACCGGCCTCACCCCCAGCTAGTCCGACCGCCTGGAAGGACCCGCGCGAGGAGGTGCAGCTGGAAGCCGGGGAGCATAATAAGGCTCGCGAGGTCTGGGAGGAGCTGGAGTACTGCCGGTGCGGAGCGATGCTCGAGTGAGCGGGTCGGCCGGAATAACCCACGCCAAAACGACCGGCTGATGAAGTGCGAGCACCGGAGAAATGGCCCGACTCACGAGACCTCTTGGGCTCTCTCTCTCTCCGCTCTCTAGGGAGCATACTCTCGATCCTGCTGGCAATGCTAACTGCCTGCTGATAAGATATATCTGTCTCCAACTCTCTGGCCATGCTGGATCGGATGGGCGGAATCAGGCCCTCAATAAATCTCCGCACTCTCTCCCGAACCGTGGCTACCAAGCCCGGTGCATGCCTGGCCAGACGGGTGAAACTAGCATACTCCGATACTGACATGGAGCCCTGTCGCAACCTCTCAAACTCCGAGCGCCAAGAATCCCTAAGGCTCTGTGGAACAAACTCCCTCAAAAATAGATCTGAAAACTGCGTCCAAGTCAATGAAGCAGACTCCTCTGGACTATCCAACTCATACGTGCGCCACCAATCATAAGCGGCCCCGCGAAACTGAAAAGCAGTGAAGGAAACCCCGCGGGTCTCCACAATCCCCATAGTACGAAGAATACGATGACACTCCTCTAGAAAACCCAATGCATCCTCTGAAGCCAAACCACTAAACACTGGAGGGTCATATTTCTTGAATCTCTCCAATCTACGCTGCTCGTCCTCAGAGGCAGCTGGCCCACCTCCGGGCTGTGCTGGGTCGGCAGGAGGCATAACCAAAACATGTGGAACCTGTCCCACTGGCACACGCTGCTCTGGTGTAACGGCTGCAGGAGTCTGGGCCCCTCCCCCGGCCTGAGATGTAGCTGCGACGAGAGGAAGCAATCCTACCTGAGCTAAAATGGTATACATACTCATGAACTGGGCCAGGGTCTCCTGTAGTGCTGGAGTAGTAGCAACTGTAGTCGGTGTACCAGGTGCCTGCACTCCAACCTGGTCTACCTGTGGCACCTCAGCGGTAGCGCGCGCGGGTGCTGTGGTTGCACCTCGGGCGCGTCCTCGTCCTCTACCTCGGCCCCGGCCTCTGACGGCGGCAACAGGGGGCGCGGGTACCTGATCATCGCGAGTAGATCGTGTCCTCACCATCTGTGAGAGAATAGAAAGCAGTAGTTTAGATTTTTGATGTCAAAAATGTCGCACGACAAGGAATCCAAAAGAAATGAAGAGTTTCCTAAACGGTTACATAGCCCCTCGTAGATAAATACAGACATCTCCGTATCGATCAGTGAGACTCTAAGTAACCGGTCTGTGTCCCGTGACTCCTATGAACCTAGAGCTGTGATACCAACTTGTCACGACCCTAGTTCACCAATCGTGAACATGTCGTGATGGCACCCAGTCCCCACGACTAGGTAAGCCTAACACGTTGCGGAATATACAAGCTATGAACACTTAAATAAGAAACAGCGGGAAAATAGCATAAAAAGATATGTAATCCGTGCCGCTTGGCACATACATCCGTCACACAATGAATAAAATGCTACCAAGATCCGGAATCCCACGGTAACACAGACTAAAAGAGAATATACAACTGTGGCACTATGTGTAAAGAGTATCTATCAACGAGATGAAGGAAAAATACCAACTAGTACTACTAGAATAGAAGGAAAGCCTCCGGATCCGCGGACGTAGCAGATCATACCTCGAAGTCTCCCAGAAAGCTGCGAAATCACCTAGTACGAGCCTGCTCTGATGTACCTGGATCTGCACAACAAAAGTGTGCAGAAGAGTAGCATGAGTACACCACGGTGGTACTCAGTAAGTGCCAAGCCTAACCTCGATGGAGTAGTGACGAGGAAGGTCAGGGCCCTACTGAGAAACAATAATATAATGATAATAACAATAATAAATAGTTTAAATGATAATAATTTCCGTAATAACAACAATAAAATGATTACTGCAACCGTCTACAATTTAGCTAACAACAAATAACCAACTAAATAAAAACAAGTCCAGGACCTGTGGGAATTGAACCCACAGTCCCATTAACAGCACCCCTGGGTCTTCGGGAATCGAACCCGCAGCCCATGTCTCAATAATATCTCAATAACTCAGGATCTCCGGGAATCGAACCCGCAGTCCCTACCAATAACTCAAGATCTCGGGAATCAAACCCGTAGTCCCTACCAATAATTACTGCAACTGTCAACAATTAAGCTAACAACAAATGACCAACTCAATAAAACAAGTCCAGGACCTGTGGGAATTGAACCCACAGTCCCATTTTCAGTACCCCTGGGTCTCCGCAAATCGAACCCGCAGTCCACATTTCAATAAATCTCGGGATCTCCGGGAATCGAACCCGCAGTCCACATTTCAATAAATCTCGGGATCTCCGGGAATCGAACCCGCAACTCAATAAAACAAGTCCAGGACCTGTGGAAATTGAACCCACAGTCTCATTGACAGTATCCATGGGTCTCCGGGAATCGAACCCGCAGTCCACATCTCAATAAATCTCAGGATCTCCGAGAATCGAACCCGCAGTCCACATTTCAATAAATCTCAAGATGTCCGGGAATCGAACCCGCAGTCCACATTTCAATAAATCTCAGGATCTCCGGGAATCGAACCCGCAGTCCACATTTTAATAAATCTCAGGATCTCCGGGAATCGAACCCGTAGTCCACAACCACAGCAAGTAAAGGAATACACAGAGAGAAGTATAATATGCTTAACGATAACTTTGCCGATGAACAGCGCCAGCGATTACCAAGAAAAACTCAAGTAAGTCAATTAAGCAGCTAGACAGTTAGATTCTACCTAATCATGCTTTTCTAACTACTACCGGGTAGGAATATCGAATTTAACAACTAAAAACGGGAATATCACTCATTGAACATTTTGAGTAAAGTATGTGTTCAACAACCAGCGCATGTACACGCCCGTCACCTCGCGTACAAGGCATTTAAAGTATCACGTAATATCCTAGGGGTGAAAGTCCCCCACACGAGGTTAGACAAGCCACTTACCTCAATTCGGTACAAAACCGCTAAGAAATAACCCTCTTGCCGCGAATGTCGGCCTCCACAAGTGTAGTATCCGATAAAAATCAATAGAATCACATCAAAATAGGCCAATTGGGCATTACCCAATCAAAACAACTCAAAATACACCAAAACCCACAAGTTGCCAAAATCCGACTTCCGGTACGCTTATCGAAAAATCACAAAAATTATATATTTGGGTTCCTTATCTCAATACGAGTCCGTGCATATAAAATTTATCGAAATCGGACTCCGTTTGCCCATTCAAATCAAAGGTTTCCTAAAGGTTTTGGTCTAGGGTGAAAACCCCCATTAATTACCCCAAATTCCTCCATTTTCATGAAAAACTTGCATAATATTATCAACAACAATCATAATTGGAGTCCATAATTGATTACCTGAAGAAACCTCTCGAATTCTACTTCAAAATCGCCCAAATTGCCCCTTAAGCCGAGCCCTCAATGTTTGGAAATGTTTCTGAAATTTCTAACTTCTGATATAATTAAACCCTCTGCGATTTTCTCTTCTACGGACTTTTTCCGCCTCCGCGAGACCGCTTCCGCGACCATTTGGTCGCTTCTGCGAAACCCCAGGCCTGGCTGGCCCATTCAGCTTCTGCGAGCCCAGGGACACTTCCGCGCGTCCGCTCTTGCGGAATATACTCCGCTCCTGCGGGACTTCCAGCTTCTGCGAGAAATAGTCCGCTTCTGCGGACTCGCTTAAGCGAATGCCCCACCGCTCCTGCGGATTCTCACTCCTCGACCCAAGGTCGCTTCTGCGACGAGTCTTTCGCACCCGCGACTCCGCCTCAGTGGAAGAGGATCCGCCTCTGCGAACCTAGTCACTCCTGCGCCCCAAGTTCCGCTCCTGCGGACTTGCCTCTGCGCTCCCATTTCCGCAGGGACGAAAACAACAGAACAGAATGCCCAACCTGCAATTTTCCATGTTTTCCTCCCGTTTACCCATCCGAAAAACACCCCGAGGCCCCCCGGGACCTTATCCAAACACACCAACACTGCCTAATACCTTATTCGAACTTGTTCCAATCCTCAAAACACGTCTAACAACATCAAAACACATAATTCACATCGAATTCTAGCCTAAATTCCTTAAAACTTTTTGAATTACACATTCGATCTAAAACCCGACCAAACGACGTCCGAATGACCTGAAAATTTGCGAACATATCGAAAATCACATCACGAAGCTACATAAATTGTCGGAATTCCATTCCCACCCCCGGATCAAAATCTCACCTATCGTTCGGATTCGCCAAAATTTCAAACTTCGGCATTTCAAGCCTAATTGAGCTACGGACCTCCAAAATACATTCGAACGCACCCCCAACCCTGAAATCACCTAACAGAGCTAATGGAACCATTGGATTTCCGTTCCGAGATTGTCTTAACACTGTTCCGGTTATGGACCATTTTCTATCTTTAAAGCTCTCATTTAGGGACTAAGTGTCCCAAAATACCTCAAATTTCAGGGCCGACTCTCCCGGCAAACCACAATAGCAGAAATGTACTTAGGGAAACAGTTAAATTAGGGATTGGGGCGTAATTTTCTAAAATGACCGGCCAGGTCGTTACAGACCCTTATGCACTTAAACAACTTTGAACCTTCGGTTCAACACGCATACTATTACACACACTCTCTATTACACTATTCTTTCAATTCTCTACTCTCTTCTAAGATCTTTTGTACTGCCTGCTTGCAACTTGGCTTTTCAAAACTACTGTTTTACTTATTTGTTTCCTGAAACTGGTATTTCTTGATTTTGATTTCACCTTCTTCCCTATGTGTTTACTTTATAATTTCCACACGCTTGCCTACTTTGTTTTTCATATTCTATATTAAATATGCTTCTCTCCTTTTGTGTTTGTTGTTTGTTATAAATTCCCCATACTCCTACTCCCTTCTATGAGGTTGAGTTAGGGTTCAGGGCCTGGCAGTATCCCACTTACTGCTTAGGACTGAACCTGACCCTCATTGGGTCATAACTCCCAACTTGGCTAACAGGCTGGACAGGGGTGTGCCAACATTCCTAATTGATGGGCATGACCACCAGCCTATCAATGACTTCTCTAAATCCCTCTCTATTGCACTTACACTCACTCTTAGACTCTACATGGGTGTGCCAACTTTTAGGTATTAACTTCTGCAATCACAGCATTTTCGTTTATGAATCTGCATATACAAATCCTGCCTATAAGTTTTTTCATTACTACATATAGAGATCTGGCCTATAAAATATTTCATTACTACATTATAAATCCCATCTCTAAGTAGAAATCCTGCCCATAAGCTATTTCATTAGTGAATTAGAAATCATACCTACAAGTTATGCATGTCATTAGAAATCATGTCTATAAGTTTTTGCATTTCTATATTAGTGACCATTTCTATAAGCTCCCGCACTTTTGCATATAGAAATCATGTCTATAAGTTTTTGCACTTCTGCATATAAATATGTCATTAGGCAAACAGTTTATGTAATCAATTGCATCCTAGATATAGTGCTTATAGGACTCTTGCACTTACGTAACCATTTTAAAATCAACAGTAATGTCATTTAATATCCACAAAATTGATTTGTTTCTAAAATCAGTAATCCTTCATTAAAATCAGTATACTTTACATTGTTAGACATCATGTCTATGGGCTTCACGTAGGCAAGCCATTAGGTAATTAATTAACTATATCAGTCTTTAATAATTACAACCAGAAGGCATGCCTAATTTCGACTTCTTATCTTAAAATATGTGATAAATCAACGACCCGTTAACGTTTATGTTTAATTAAAGACCTAACAAGTATGTGTAATAACAAGTATTTTTAAGTCATGCTAAATAATTTTTTGCTTTAATTGAGGAGGCCTATTTGAGCCTTTAACCGCTATATATTTCCCATTTTAGTGCTTTACGTGTTTTGTTTGTCGTAGTAGACTCTTGTCCTTTTTTAAAACTTTGAAAAGCCAAATCTCCCTTCCCTTTAGGATTAGTAGTCCCAACTGCCTATAGGACTGATAGGATTGAGGCGGGTAATAGCATGCAATAAGTAACGAGACCATTCTGCGATTTAATACCTTAATGAAGTGGGTGAGAGTAGACATGGAACTGATGATCATGCGATAACACCACGCGTATAAATGGTTACCGAGTGTTGCGTGGGGTGATCCATGTTAATTATAAACCTAGGACCCCTTCCCTCTTTATTTGTTTATTTACTTTTCTTTTTCCAGAATATTTAAAGCTATTAATTTTTACTTCTTCAAACTTCTTCTTTTACTTCAATCATTTGTAAAGATCTCTTTTATTTGATTTGTTTCCAGAACTGTTTGTCCCCCCAAATCTCCGCCTCTTTCACTTCTTTGTCTGATTACTTGCATAAATTATTTGGACCCCCTTTCCTGCACTTGTATATCCCTTCTTTTAAAAGATTATAGAATCGCCTACTTCTAAATTTTAGTATGCTTTTAACTTTTAAACTTCAGTTGTTTGCAATCGTTATGTGAAAATATATCTTGTTTGCATGTTTACTTGTTGTTGTATTTAAAGTCACAATTGTAGCATGGCTAGGAACCACACTAGTGGATCTTGAGGGGTGCCTAACACCTTCCCCTCGAGATAATTTCAAGCCCTTACCCATTCTCTTATTCTTCTTTTAAGTTACATTTCTTCTTAGAGTCCTAATGCACTTAATCATTAGGTGCCGATTCTTCTAAACTGCAAACTCAATTCCCAAAAGAAAAATATTTGTCTGCCCATATGTCATAAACCCAATTTTTGGAGAAAAAAT
Source organism: Nicotiana noctiflora (assembly GCA_032618575.1). NCBI lineage: Eukaryota > Viridiplantae > Streptophyta > Magnoliopsida > Solanales > Solanaceae > Nicotiana > Nicotiana noctiflora. The sequence continues at coordinate 78,631 of JASVEL010007073.1, read as the reverse complement.
GGGGCATGGATAGAGATCTATTCATGACATACTAGCTACTCATGCTAGATTTGGAAGGTTTGAATTTATTATGGTGGCACATTTTCAGTGTTGTGATGCAGCTAACAATTCAACTGAGTTAGAAACTATGGACCATCTTTTTGCTATAGTGACTATGCAAGGAAAATCTAGGAGTTTATTTGCAGGTTCCTTGGGCATTGGCTAGAAGCGACTCAACTATATTGGTGGACCAAAGCCAAATAAGATGCCTTAAACTTCTTTAATAATTTTAAATATTTTTGTTGAAAATTATTTATTTTTATTTTTTGAGACAATTTAATCTTGACGATGTAACTAACGCCTTTAATCTATGTTGAAACATTACTAACATTTGATAGGATTTTATTAAGTTTAATTTTGAATTTTCTTCTTTTCACATGACCGTTAACATAACTCACTATATAGCATTGCCTCGCAAAGTAACAACTATGTGAAAATTTAATTTACAAAAATGATGAATAGATTAACTATAGCTTTTCACGATCTAATTAGCTTGAAACATGCCAACAGAAATCTTGGAAGAAAATATCTTACAAATTTAGAGTTGTAAATAAAATTTATTCAAGCTGGAGTAAGAAGAACTAGAAAGTAACTGCAGATTTAATTGCTTTTATTTCAATTTGAATTTCCTCAACCAACTTCGAAAAAATACAACATAAAATATAAAACTATATTATTGACGATTGATGACAAGGTAGAAAAAGTTGGTTGAAAAAATTATTTATCTCTATTTAGTAATAAATACAACAAATATATAAATTACCTATAAGATGAGTAGTTTTTAGAGCCTCTAATTTTGTGAGGCCTAAAATGTTGCTTTAGTGGCCTAGAGTTTAAGTTGCCTCTGGTATTGGCTGTGAGCACGTGATTTTTGCCTTGAGCAATTAAGTTCCAATATATATAAAAATAATACAAAAATGATTTTTGGTGTGCAGTTGTGTGATTTAATTGAAGTACTTGTGTTTGGTTTAAAAATAAAATTGAAATTAAAATTACAAAATGAATCAATTAGAAAATATCACAAAAATATGAAAATTCAGAAAAAATCAAGAAAATACAAAAATACCGGAAAAATAGAAGAAAAATGGCAAAAATACCATAAAATTAAGGAAAAATCTGGAAAAAATAGAAAGTAAAAGAAACATATAGTTGAAAATAAACACGAAAAGAGAAAATATAAAATACAAAAAGAAAATACAAGAAATAATTAAAATACAAGAATGTAAAATACAATATAGTATTTGGGCTACACAGAAGGATATACATATATATATAAAGAGCCCAAACACATTAGGCCCGAAAAATAAGCAGGTCTGCCCAGACTCGTGACCAAACGACACCGTATAAACCAAACAAATTCCAACCGTTGATGAATTGAATCAAATGGATCAGATGATGCGGTTCGTTATGAATTAAGCGATGTCGTGTTTAGAATTGATCTTGGCCGTTCAAATCAATTGATCACGCGGCTGAGACAATGTCTCGTTAAAAGCCAAACGACGTAGTATAGTGAAACAATCACAGCCGTTCAAGCTTAATATCTAACGGACATGAGGAAGTCTTTCATTTAACCAAACGATACCGTTTTGAGGCAAAGGATCCCGGCCGTTGATCTTGGTTAATCCAAGGGCCAGAAATCCAGAAGACATAGCAGGTATATATTTCCCATCTCCCGTTCAAACTCATTACATACACACATATACAAACCTACAAAAAAACCCCAGCCGCTTCTCTAATCTTCTTCTTCTTCCTTTGGTCTCCCATCGAGACCTGCCGGCAAACCTGCCACAACCACCTTCTTCGGCTTAGCCGAGCCTCCAACACTTCACCCCTCACCCACAAACCCTGCAAACCACCATAAAACCCCACCAAAACTAAATGCCCCCCTGTTCTTGAAATTCCGGTCGCCGGAACCCTACCCGGCGACCTCACCAAGTATGAACCAGCACTTGAAATTAACACCCTAGGACCACTTTGAGGTGATCTATCATCCCATCTAGGTGCTTAGTCTCAAATAACCTGGAACGCCTTGAATATAACAAAAAGACTCGCCGGAACCCTACTCCGGCGAGTACCCAAATATCACCCTACCCCCCAAACTACTATACTAAGCCTCCAAATCACTCCATATACACGAAAACCCAAATCAAAAGCCCCATCTGAAAAGTCCAAAACTCAGAAGACTAAACGTCTTCAGAGTCCCGAAAAATGAAAAGAAAGAAAGAAGAAAAGAAAGAAAGAAGAAAGAAGAAAATAAATAAAGAAAAAGAAAAACGAAAAAGCCTCGAATTCTAAGTTCTCACCTCTATTTTCTATTCTTGTTTGCTGATTCTGAAAAATGTTTTCTTGGCATGTCTATGATATTTTTATGAACTTGTCTCTTCTGTATGCTTGAAGAATAAAGATCTATCTTTGTTTGTGTGAATATTACACATGTCTAAGTCTGCTAAAGTGTTCTTAGGATTTTTGGTGATAACCACGCATGAATCATGTGTTAATAAGTCTATTTTATGTGTTTGTTCATCATGCTCTGTCTAAAATTCAGTTTTGGTTATTTGGAATTCAATCATTATCAAATTTCTCCTCTGAGTTCTGATTGATTGAAAATTAATTTGTGATTAAAGGTATATGTGCAAAATAACATAAAACTGGCTATATTTGTAACTTGATTCATTTGTGATTTCATTCTGAATCTTTGGATGTTTTTGTGACTTGGGTCATGAGTGTAAAGATTTTGTGGTTATTTTTGAAAGTTAAGTCCAGTGGTTATACTGTTGATTAATTAGTTGCACTTCTATTTTATAAGTCTCGCTATTAAGGGGCTATTTCTGAACAATTATTTCTGTTTGTTAATTGGGTGTACTTTTATTAAGTGGCCATGTTTTTAATAAGGGGTTATGTTTCAAATAATGGTGATTGGGTTCTGATAAATGTTGGCTAATAATGAAAGGGTTTGGGGTCTGAATTGGCTAAGTCTTAAAACATCTATAATCAGTGGTTACTTATTAAATAATTCTCAAACCTAGTCTTCCAGACCTTAAGTTAGGTCGGGTAATTTGGAATAAATATAAAGGGTATAAGAGGAATAGTAAATGGCATTACTGAAGATTTAATAGAGCCTATAAGGCTAAAACTGACTTTAGTGCCTAGTATTTCTACAATGACTTATAAAACAAAGGGCAAACTAGGCAGAATAAAAAGGCATTTCTGTAACAAACCTTAGCAACTGAGGATAGTTAGGTAAAAATACACCTAATAGAACCCTATAGAATTGCCTAGAACCTTCTAGCAGGGTTTCTAAGGCATTTCGACACAATCTAAATGGACTACACTGTAAATAAGGGGAGGGAAATGAAATTAACTTATTTGAATTTTCCCCCCAATTCCCTCCAAAATGCCACTATAAATAGACTGTTAATGAGTCTGAAAAAGGGGTTACAACCTGAAGGTTATATTTTGAGTGTTCAAAAGTTAAAAAGGATTCCACATATGATAGTTCTTAGCAGATTAACTTGGGTGTTGATTTGGGAGTTGTTGCGGGGTCAACTGTTCTTTAGTTCATCTTGACTTCGCTGAATTCCTTGATTATACTTGGTTGATCTACTGGATTTCCTATTTGGGGTTTTCTATTAGCTGCTCTACCGTGATTGACTTATCTCATTGCTGTTGCTATTTTGCTGCTATTAGTTGCTGATTATTCTTCTTCTCCAAAGCCCTAGACTCATAGACTTGTTGTGAATCAGGTACACTTCTCCTTCTTGAGATTGTAATCGAGATTTTGATGAAGATACGAAGCCTGATTAAATTTTGATGATGTCATTTTTTGTTTCTTCTACCATAGTTGTAGTTAATTTGTAGATTCCTTTGTAATTCATTTAGGAATGGTTGTAATAATTAACAACTCTGTGGATCTGACCTAGATTAGAGTAAGAGTAGATAATGCTGTAGTTAGATATAAATTAATAATTAAATATAGTTAAAACCTAAATCAAAACTAAAATAGGTTAATCCAAAACTAATACACTTAGATAAATAGATATAATTCTGAAATTGAACGTATGAACTAGAATCTAGTTAGTTTTGATAGTTAAAACTCTAAATCAGAATAGATTTATTCTAAAAGGGATAAGTAGTTCAGATTGTATTATCGCCTACCTTCAAATTGATTAATATACAGATTTGCTTTTTATACGTTTGTAATTGTTATCAACTCAAGCATGTTTAGTCAATACCGTCATCCTTTTAGTTAAATAAGTGACAAAACAATCCTGCAAGCTAGTATTACAGTAATTACCCGAATATCAGAACTTACCATATAGTATAACAACACTGATACAAATTACTGTGATAGAATTTTAATTAGCTGTTAAATTTTGAAATTAGTAGTGATCAAATGTCAATTGGTATCGTCTGAAAATTATTAAGTAGTAATGCTGAATAATAATCGTTCAAGTGCTGTTGTTGAAGTAATAAATCATTTTTGCTTATATAGTCTGGGCCTAGTTGTGTATAAAGGCCCAGATCTGGTTAGTATGATACATGTAATCTCAAGTAGCCATAGTAGCATACATTGGGCTACGGATGCCCATCCGTTCCAGTTTGGACTGTTAAAGTAGTCCAAAGTCCAGGCCCAGTAGTACATAAATGGCCTGGACCCTGATATCATAGTCTAAAAATAATACAAAAACAAGATGCAAATTAGGAAGAAAAAACAGAATAGAAAACCATAGTATACGATTAAGTTTGGACTTTAAAAATAAGGGATGAGTCTCATCTTGAAGATGAAAAGATACACGTGGCCCCCAAATGGATTTCAATAAAGTATTAGACTCGGAAGGACCGTTTAGCACATTTCACGGTCTTTCCCAAAATAATATAAGACGTAGACGATATAGGCAGGATTTGTAATAAATATATATTCTTAAATACGAGTGCACATTTATGTGACTCAAATCTCAAATCCCGACGAAGCTGAAATGCATTAAAGTCACAGGCGTACTGGTTGGGGTGTGACTCGAGATGCACTTTTGTGACGTCGCAAGTCTTTAAAAAATAAAGCGGGACATTAAAAACACTTGTAAAATTGAAGCATATAAAGAACTCAAATAAGACAAATATATCAGTTGAGCGACCGTGCTAGAACCACGAAATCCGGGAGTGCCTAACACCTTCTCCCGGGTTAACAGAATTCCTTATCCGGATTTCTAGTTTTGCGGACTGTTAAAACAGAGTCATAATTTCCTCGGATTCGGGATTAAACCGGTGACTTGGGACACCATTATCTTCCCATGTGGAGACTCTGAAATTTAAATAAATCCCGTTCTGAGTCCTTAAAGTGAAAAACTCCTTCCCTGTTGTTATTATTATATCCCTTCTTGGGATGTATTAGTAAAAGCGAGTTATAATTTATCTAAAAAGTAGTAAAAAAGGGAGGTGTGACAGCTCTAGCGACTCTACTGGGGATAAGCAACCCAGAACTTCGGCTCAAGGTTTAAGTATTCGAGCTCGATTAAATTGTTGTTTTGATATTATTTGATTTCATTATATGCTTTGATCAATGTGCTATATGTTTACAGCTTTGAAATTATGTGAATTGTATATATAAAAATGTGCCGAAAAACCTTCTCTTCTTACCTCCGGGGATGTGCTTACTGGTTGAGACTCCCCTTTCTATTAAGTCAACACCCAATAAGAAAATAGAGGCCGGAAAAGTTACAAAGCCGGATGACCCCGCGGGTCCTCGGTACGTAGCCCCCTCCACGATCCAAGTTGTCCACTCGGGTACACAGTCTAGTACCATGAAAAATCAGGATATTGAGCCTAGATTTAGGATGTTTATTTGCATCATATCTGACATAGGGGACTCAACACAGGGGTTGGGTCCGTCTAGGACAGGTGACCCAAAAATCAAAGACCAAGCATATTATACGTTGCATTTATTTGTCCTGGATTATTATGCTGACCAGCTAAATTCCTGAAAACAAAAAAGAGAGAAAATTTAGTATAGAAAATACCGAAATATTGATGAAACGCTGTCGAAAGCTCGAAAAGAAAGTATGAAAATAGAAGGAACAATGTTGTTGAAAGAATTGGTCACAGAACAATTTGATTGAACTACGCAAGTCTGATTCTCACCAGTAGGCGAGATACGTAGGCAACCCGTGACGGGTCCAACCACCCCTTTCAAAAAATAACAAAAAAATATCTAATTTTTGGTTTTCAATTAAATTAAAGTGATGTTGTTTTTGAAAAATAGCCGAATGTTCCGAAAGGACGCCGGAAGGCTGTTTGTGCAAAAATGGTCGCTTTGAAGTCATTTCTTTTTCTTTTTAAATAATTGCCTTGAAATTTTCAAATGATATATGTAAAGGTTAACTCTTTCGAAATAATGAAAAATTGTCTTTGAAAAAGATTTTCCTTTTCGAATAAATCGCCTTTAATAAATGTGCAGGATGAGCACAATACAACCCTTTGCACTAATGAACAAAATCCTTTTGGAGTTGAGATTATGGTGGAATGATCTAGGCGAAGACGGACATGATTGGGTCAACAAATATTTGAAAGATCTTACTGGGCTGCTGACCATAACACCACGGGGTGATATTATCCGAGCTCTAGTTGCTTGCTGGGATCCCGCACATAATGTGCTCCACTTCTCAAATTTTGAGCTCACTCCGACTTTGGAAGAAATTGCTAACTACATCGGGAAAGGTGAGGTTCCCCTAAAAGACAAATATCTGGTGGCTCCAAGGGCAATTACAGTTCATAGATTCCTCAACTCCTTAAAGATTGCCAGAAATGTTCACAATGAAGACTTGGTTCACGGGTTCTGTACTATGAACTTTATATACCGCAGATATGGCCACGTTGGGGAATTTAATGATCCAACAAACAAACTCTGCAGGAAAGCGAACCGGGCTAAGTGAGTGGAACATAGGCATTTCGCCTTTATGGTAGCCTTTTTGGGATTGATCATATTCTCGAGGAAAGATGGAAATATTGACATTAGAGTCGCCGGAATTGCCAGTACTCTCCTTGTGCAAGACAATAGTACGTTGGCACCAATGATAGTGGCCGATATCTTCCGTGCTCTCACAGCCTGCAAAGCAGGACAAGATTTCTTCGAGGGGTGTAATCTACTTCTCCAAATGTGGATGATAGAGCATTTATGCCGCCACCCTCAATTTTCAAGCTATGGATCATCTGAAAAAGACGTGTATTGATGAATTCTATGTGAGGACAAAAGAAGCCAAGTTGCCAGAAGGATCAAAAGGTTGGATCACATATTTGCGATCATTGACTGCTAGCCAGATAGATTGGGCATATGGATGGTTTTCCTTCAACGAAGTTATATATATGCTAGCAGAAGGGTCGTATTTTCTGTTAATGGGTCTCAAGAGCATCCAACCTTATGCGCCATACCGGGTATTAAGGCAACTCGGAAGATATCAGGTTGTGCCGAAAGATGGGGACCTCAACTTTCAAGCAATAGAAATCAGTCCCGATGGGCAATTCCCGGAAGCAAAAATTCGGCAAATATGGAATGAATGCCACTGCCTGAGAATAGACACTTGTGTGAGAGATCGGGCTAGAGGATAAGTATCACGGGATATTCCGCATAGTACCGCATAGATGTTGAGCATGAGAGACCGATGAAGAGGCCTCATATTCCAGAGTTTGCTGAGCAGTCTAAGGAACAAAAAGATTGGATGGCCAAGGAAAATGAATATCGAGCCAGAATCAGCATGTTGGAAAAACAATTCCGGGACCTCAAATTCGAAAGAAGCCTATAAGCAGTAGCCGATGAGGGTGAAAAGAAACAGCTGAGAAAAGAAAATGAAACTTTGAAGGCTCAGATTGTAAATATGAGAACAACTACCGAAACCCCTGTTCGACTTGCCCGAGATGAGAAGTTAATTGAAAATATATGGCGCAAGGTGAATGATTATAGCTTTGATTTAGATAAAGTTGAGAAGGAATTAGTTGGTGTTCGGAAACAATTGGCCAAGAACGCTGAAGAAAGAGCTCGGATGGTTCGACAGTTAAAAGATGAACATAAAGATCATTACAGCCGAGGTCAAAAGCAGTAAACAAACCAAAGAATTTGATGTAGAGAGAAAACATTGCTACTAGGCCATGGATCGGTTAGAATTGGAGCTACACCAAATTCAAAAGAAGAACCAACAAACCTTAGATGCTCGAGTCGAACAAATTGGTAGGATGCTTCAAGAAAAAGGGGCATGAGGGAAAGAATTGTCAACATTGCTCAATATATCACGCGGAAATGCCAACTGTGCAAGGATATGTCTCAGTCAATGTTTACCGCAGCAGCAATGATCTTTGTAAAGCAAGTAATGACTGACCTGGACAAACACCAAAGTGGAATAGCATATAGGCCAGCGGTAAGATCGAACGATGTCTCGCGGGCACTAGGAGCTTTAATGTATTCATAGGGCATGCATTTATGTATTTGTATTTTTCTGCATTTTAAGAGTTGTAGTGCAACATCATTTGTAATCAATGTTTGAATATCAATGAAAATTCAAAAGAAGTTGTCATTATATGCAAATTGCTTGAGCGATAGGCAAACATATAGGAACGAAAAACGAAAATGAAAAAAAAGAGAGAGAAAAGAAAAAGGAAAAGAAGAAAAAAGAAACAACGAAAGCAATGAAATAATGAAAGAAAAACAAAAGTGGAAAAAGAAAATTGGCGGGTCAAAAAGAAGAATAATGTCGGGATGATGCATAATTACTAGGCAAAAGTTGTGTTTTTAAACTTGTGATGTTTATCCGTTATGATCTAACTATTAACAAGTTTTTGTTGTTGATGAGTATCAGATAAAACAGTGAGCAATTGGCATTCTGGCACATCACAACTACAACACTCATTCTAAAAGCATGACAAAAGCGGTAACCCAAGAAATTGAGCCTACAATCATGGATCCCGTGCAAGAGGAAGAAGTTATAGATGTAACTAGCATGAAGGAAGAGATGTATAAGTTGAAACAATAGATATCAGAAATATACCAGGCTTGGTCAAGGGGGCAACCCTTACCTTCTTACCCAGCTAACCCCATATACATTCCTCCCTCGAACCCAAACCAAGAAGCACCCACCATGAACTCATCTTCCACATATCCTGTTTATCCGCACTATTACGCTACTACATCACAAGTACCACCACCTTTGCCTAAACAAGCTCCACCACCACCACCCCAGGCTGCTCCTATGTATGTGTCACCGCCACCAGCAACTTTACATAAATCCTCTAGCGAGCCTGTATTTCATGTCCAGGATAATCATTACTACCCGCCAGAACCCACCTTCAGGCAACATAATTCTTACACCCCACTCATTGACATGACGGAAGAGGAGAAACCTGGTACAAACCCTGAACAAGAGGAGATGGCTAGGAAAATGAAGAGCCTTGAGTAGTCGTTTCGAAATATGTAGGGTCTGGGAGGCCAAGTTACTGTGGCATACAAAGAGTTATGTTTGTTTCCTGAGGTATAGCTACCTGCCGGGTTTAATTGCCAAAATTTGACATGTATGATGGCCATGGTGATACAGTGGACCACCTGAGAGGATACTCCAGTAAAATGCGCGGAGCAGGAGCAAAGGATGAACTACTTATAGCTTACTTCAGTCAAAGCCTCAGTGGCGCAGCATTCGAATGGTACACTCGTCAAGATCATACCCGATGGTTCATTTGGGATGATTTAGCTCAATCATTTGCAAACAATTTCCAATATAATCTGAAAATTATCCCTGATAGAAAGTCATTGACTAAGATGGAGAAGAAGCCCAGAGAAAGCTTTCGGGAGTATGGTTTCAGGTGGAGGGAACAGGCGGCACGTGTGGATCCACCAATGAAAGAAGGAGAAATGGTAGATTGTTTCCTACAAGCTTTTGAGCCGAGATACTACGGTCATTTGGTGTCTGCAATCGGTAAAACCTTTAATGAGGTAGTAAAGATGGGGAGTTTTGTGGAAGAAGGTCTAAAGACGAATAAGATTATGAGCTACTCAGCCATCAAGGCTACAAACCAAGCAATACATACGGGAACAGGAGGGTCGATTAGAAAGAAGAAAAAGGAAGAAGTGGCGGTTATTGAAGGTAGGTCTTGGTCCCGGGACCCCAACCCATATCATCATCAACCTCGCCCATACCAACCATATCCACCAGCATCATATAATCCACCTTCACCATACTACCCTCAAACTAGTCCCTAATTTTCTGTCCAGCATGCTCAACCTTACCCACCGCCTCCATATTCATGGTGTACCACAACTCCTCATAATGTCTACCATGCACAAAATGCCTATCCACCATCAGAAACCTACAAAAATCCAAACCGACCTGACTTCCATCCTGACCCTGAAGTGAAAGGTGACAGGGCTCAAAGAAAAAGAACATTCACTCCCCTGGGAGAATTATATACTAGTCTCTTTCACCGACTGAGAGAACTAGGGATGCTGAACCCCATTGAACCTAAAATTCCCAACCCTCCACCCAGAAATTTAGACCAATCTGTCTGTTGTGAATACTATTCTGGGGCACTACGGAGAAGTGTTGGCACTTAAAGTCTACAATACAAGGACTCATTGACTCCAGGAGAATTGAGGTGCAAGCTCCAGAGACTCCCAACATAACGCAAAATCCTCTGCCAGCGTATCATGAGACACATATGATAGAGCTACTACAGGGAGAAAGTTGCAGAAAACCTTCTCAGACGGTGATGACGACAAGGTTGAGGAGAAAGTTGAAAGAGAGAAAGTGTCAATTGAGTTACCAGCAAAACAGCCATCGGTGATGATTGAGCTTGAGCCCGTAAAAGTAATAGTACCTGGGGTGAAGCCTTTGCTGACTGTGAAGGGGGCTTATGTAGAGCCAGTGGTTATCAAACTAGTTGTTTAGATGCCAATTTTGAATACTTAGGCTGTGCCTTGGAATTATGATAAGGTAACTGTCATGTATAAAAGGAAAGAAGTTAAGTGGGAAATTTGTGAAACTCGTGGTTTAACTCGCTTTGGGGATGCTTTGCCCCGGATGAGTTGAGAAAGACGAAAATAGTGAAAGAAAATCCAGCTTATGTGAAAAAAGCAGTTACTGAGGAAAAAGCTGAAGAATTGCTAAAGAAGATGAAAGCTCAAGATTACTCTATAGTTGAGCAATTGAGGAAGACGCCCGCGCAAATATCATTGTTATCCCTGCTAATTCATTCTGATGAACATAGAAAGGCGTTGATGAAAATTCTAAATGAAGCCCACGTACCGGAGAAAATCTCGGTATGTCATTTGGAGAAAATCACAAATAAGATCTTTGGGACAAATAAAATAACATTTTCGGATAGCGAGTTTCCACTTGAAGGGACGGAGCATAATAAAGCACTATACCTCACGGTAAAATGTGAAGAATCTGTAGTAACTCGTGTTTTGCTTGACAACGGATCAAGCGCCAATATCTGTCCGTTGTCAACTCTAGGGAAGTTGAAAGTCAATCATGAGAGAATTCACTGAAACATTGTATGTGTGAGGGGTTTTGATGGAGGCGGAAAGAACATCGTGGGGGAAATCATACTAGAGCTTGCTATCGGACCGGTGGATTTCACTATGGAGTTTCAAGTGCTGGATGTTGCTCTATCATACAACCTTTTGTGAGGACGTCCATGGATCCACGTTGCGAAAGCAGTACCATCTTCTTTGCATCAAATGGTAAAATTTGAGTGGGAGCAGCAAGAAATAATAGTGCACGGGGAATACGATGTTTGCAATGCTATTACACCATTTGAGGAAGTTGAAGGAGATAAAGGTCCGTGGGTGTACCAAGTAATGGACACAGTGACTATGAACAAAATATCTGAAGGCGAAAATATGCCAGTACCAACAGTGGCCCCTGCAGCGGTTATGGTCGCCAAAGAGATGATAAAGAATGGGTTTTCTCCAGGAAAAGGGTTTAGGAGTTACCTTGTAGGGTATAACACAACCAATTCACCTTCGAGGCAGTATTGATACTTTTGGCTTGGGTTTCAAAGCAACCATTGCTGATATACAGAGAGCTAAGAAGTTGAAAAAAAGGGTGGACCCTCCCCAAACCTATCCCAAAATTATCCAACTCCTTTGTCAAGCCTGGTACACAGAGACGTCTGGCAACTGTCATGCCAAACCGTGTGGAGATAAAATCGGATGAAGAGCTTTTAGCAAGATTTGAAAGGTTATTTGAAGACGTGAATGTGATGGAGACGGGTGAAGGGACAAGCAAAATGGACGTTCAATTTGTTGGAACCCACACAATGCTAAATAACTGGGAAGCTACTACTCTTCCGATGAGGAGGGAGTTGTGGTAGTTAGCTTTTAATATTTAATTCCCAAAATTGTATTGTTTTAAAATTTTAATCCTATATCCCGTCAAATCAAATGTATCCAACTGCTGTTACCTTTCAAAAATTCAATGAAATGCAATTTCTTTTCTTCCTCCTTTTTTGCCTTATTTTATTTTTCTTCTTTTGTACAGTTCAATATTTGCTGATTCCAATGATATGTCATGCATGAAGGATTCTTGGTCCTGTTTTGATAATCGAATAATTATACAGGAAATTGGAAATGAACATGAAGTGGAATATGAGAATGAGGAAGTATTGGAGGAAATTAGTAATGATTTGAGCCATTATGAAAACAAACCCAAAATGAACAAAAATGAGACGGAGTCTATTAATTTGGGAAGTGAGGAGAATGACCGAGAAACAAAGATTAGTGTGCATTTAGAGACTTCACTAAGAGAATATTTGATCAGGTTGTTACATGAGTACAAGGACATATTTGCTTGGTCTTATGATGACATGCCTGGGCTCAGTACTAACCTAGTGGTACATAAATTGCCCATTTATCCAGAATGCCGACCGGTTAAGCAAAAGTTAAGGAAGTTCAAAACAGACGGTCACTAAATATCCCACTTGGTTAGCTGATGTTGTGCCTGTTCCAAAGAAAGATGGAAAAACCAGGGTGTGTGTTAATTATCGAGACCTCAAGAAAGCTAGTCCAAAGGATGATTTTCCATTGCCAAATATCCATATATTGATCGACAATTGTGCCAAACATGAGATTGGTTCTTTCGTGGATTGTTATGCGGGTTATCATCAGATCTTGATGGATGAAGAAGATGCAGAAAAGACAGCCTTTATCACGCCTTGGGGAACATATTGCTATAGGGTGATGTCGTTTGGTTTAAAGAATGCCGGTGCTATATATATGAGGGCAATGACCACTATGTTTCATGACATGATACATCGAGAGATTGAAGTATATGTGCATGATGTCATTATCAAGTCCAAAAAGCAATGTGATCATGTCAAGGATCTAAGAAAGTTTTTCCAGAGGCTCCGAAGATATAATCTCAAGCTCAATCAGCAAAATGAGCTTTTGGAGTGCCATCAGGAAAGTTATTGGGGTTCATAGTAAGCTGGCGTGGTATTGAATTAGACCCGTCAAAGATAAAAGCAATCCAAAACTTGCCTCCGCCGAAGAACAAGAAAGAGGTCATGAGTTTATTGGGCAGGTTGAATTATATTAGCAGATTTATTGCTCAATTAACATCAACCTGTGAGCCCATTTTAAAATTATTGAAGAAAAATGTTACGGTGAATTAGACTGAGGAATGTCAAGAGGCATTTTACAAAATTAAGGAATATCTGGCCTATCCTCCTGTATTGGTTCCTCCAGAACCTGGAAGGCCCTTGATCCTTTATCTGACTGTATTGGATAATTCTTTTGGCTGTGTACTGAGGCAACACGATGAAACAGGGAAGAAAGAGCAAGCAATATATTATCTTAGTAAGAAATTTACATCTTACGAGGTAAAATACACTCAGTTGGAGAGAACATGTTGTGCTTTAACATGGGTTGCGCAGAAGTTAAAACATTACTTGTCGGCTTATACTACTTATCTGATATCTTGGTTGGACCCGCTGAAGAATATATTCCATAAGCCTATGCCCATATGAAGGCTTGCTAAACGGCAAATTCTACTTATAGAGTTTGATATCATTTATGTAACTCGCACTGCAATGAAGGCATAAGCAGTTGCTGACCATTTGGCAGAAAATCCGGTCGATGATGAGTATGCACCATTAAAGACATATTTTCCTGATGAGGAGACAATGAACATTGAAGAAGTGGAACAAGACGATAAGCCAGGTTGGAGAATGTACTTTGATGGGGCCGTCAATAGCAAAGGGGTCGGAATTGGAGCAGTACTCATCTCAGAAACGGGTCATCATTATCCTATTACCGCTCAACTTTGATTTTTATGTACTAATATTATGGCAGAGTATGAAACATGTATATTGGGATTGAGAATGGCAATAGACATGGGTGTTCAAGAGATTTTGGTCATGGGTGACTTGGATCTCTTGATACATCAAATTCAAGGAGAATGGGAGACAAGGGATTTGAAACTTATACCTTATCGGCAGTGACTGCATGAACTATCTTAGAGATTTCAATCCATAGAGTTCAGGCATATCCCAAGAATGCACAACGAAGTAGCGGATGCTCTAGCCACATTATCATCCATGTTGCACTATCCAGACAAGGCTTATATAGATCCATTACAGATACAAGTACGTAATGAAAATTCTTATTGTTTCGCCATGGAAGAAGAACCTTATGGTGAGCCGCGGTATCATGATATTAAAGAATATTTGAGGACAGGAGTGTACCCAGCGCAAGCCACAGGGGACCAGAAAAGGGCTATAAGGAGACTAGCAAATGGATTTTTCTTCAGCGGAGGAGTTGTATGCAAAAGAACCCTAGATTTGTGTCTATTGAGATGTATAGATGCATAGCAAGCCGACACAATCATGGCTGAAATACATGCGGGAGCTTGCGGACCTCATATGAGTGGATATGTTTTGGCCAAGAATATACTAAGAGCAGGATATTATTGGCTCACCATGGAGCGTGATTGCATTAGATATGTGCGGAAATACCACCAGTGTCAGATACACAGAGATTTGATTCACTCCCCACCCTATGAGTTGCATACAATGTCAGCACCGTGGCCATTCGTTGACTGGGGCATGGATGTCATCGGCCCAATAGAGCCTGCAACATCTAATGGGCACATGTTTATCTTACTAGCAATTGATTATTTCACTAAATGGGTGGAGGCAAAGACATTTAAAGTAGTGACAAAGAAGGCGGTAGTAGATTTTGTACACATAAATATCATTTGTCGCTTTGGAATTTCTAAGGTGATTATCACGGACAATGGAGCAAATCTGAACAGTCACCTCATGGTAGAGGCATGTCAAAGTTTCAAAATCCTACACCGTAACTCTACACCTTATCGGCCTAAAGCAAATGGAGCGATTGAGGCTGAAAATAAGAACATTAAGAAGATTCTCAGGAAAATGGTGGAAGAGTCAACACAGTGGCATGAAAAATTACCATTTGCTCTCATGGGTTATCGTACAACTATATGTACTTTAATTGGCACAACACCATACTCATTGGTGTACAGAACAGAGGTAGACATACCTGCAGAAATTGAAATACCTTCCCTCCGGATCATAGCTGAGGATGAAATTAACGATGATGAATAGGTAAAAGCTCAGTTAGAATAATTGAGCGTGATCGATGAGAAAAGGCTAACAGCAGTTTGTCACGGACAGTTATATCAGCGAAGGATGGCCAGAGCATACAACAAGAAAGTACGTCCATGAAAATTCGAAGTTGGACAGTTGGTGCTAAGACGTATTTTACCTCACTGGGCCGAAGCAAAAGGAAAGTTTGCACCTAATTGTCAAGGGTCATTCATGGTATCCCGGGTATTGTCCAACGGAGCTTTATATTTAACAAATGTGGAAAGAAAATGTGTAGAGACTGCTATCAGCTCCGATGCAATCAAGAGATACTATGTATGATTCCTTTTTCATATGTACAATTGTATTTTTCACAATTTTGAAATTGAAATGATGAAGGCGTTTTATTCTCTATCCAAACACTTTACCCATTGCTAACTCTTTTGAGCTTTATTGCATTATTATTTCATATCCCTCTCTCGGATTCAATTATGGATAAAGAAAGTGAACAGAAAAGAAAAAGAGAATGAAGAAAAAATGAAAGAAAAATGATGATGAAAAAAAAGAAAAAAAGAAGAAAAATATACAAAAGAAAATCGAGAAAAAGTCAAATGACGAAGATCTAAGTTGGGAACTACGTTTTGACTTGATCTCGAAATGGTATGTAGGCAGCCTCAATGAGGTTCAGTCACGATAAAAATAAAATTCAAGATTCCCCAAATATTGAAATTGGGACAGAAGTTGTGTTTTATGATTCCGAGAGTTGTAAATATTTTTGAAACCTCGTTTATATTTTGAGCCTTTATACCTTTCTTTTTAAACCCATCCAAAAGCCACATTACGGTCCAAAGAAAGACCTTCTGATTAATTTCAAGAAAATGACAATACGATAAGAATAAGGAGAAACATGTCATGAATAATACCCGAAAGTTTGGAAATAGAAAAATAAAAATAAAAAAAATGAGAGAGTCTTATTGGTGAAAACACTTACAAGCACCATAAGGCGAATGTGAGATGATAGAAAAATAAAATGAGAGAGTCTTATTGGTGAAAACTCTAACGGGCACCATAAGGCGAATGTGAGAAGAGAGAAATAAAAACGAGAGAGTCTTATTGGTGAAAACCTTCACAGGCACCACAAGGCGACAGTGAGGAATATTCTGATGAAAGGGGAAATAGCAAAATAAAAAGGTTTGGGTTGAAGGAAAGATGAAATTAAGACAACAACGATTCGATTGGACAGACTGGCTCGGATATTCAAATACATGGCATGGTCAAAGGAATCAACCTTCATACCCATATAACTTCTGTCTTTACTTCAAAATACCCTCACCCCGTGAAATTCAAATCTTTGCATTTCATTTTATTTGTTCAAAACCGGTTGCCAGTTGAAAGCTAACTGTAACGACCCGGCCGGTCGTTTTTGAAATTTGCTCCTCGATCCCCAATTTAACTGTTCCCCTAAGTTCATTTCTGCTATTGTAGTTTGCTGGGAGGGTCGGTTTTGGGATTTGAAGTGTTTTGGGACACTTAGTCCCTAAATTAGAGCTTTATAGTTGGAAAATGGCCCATATTTGGAACAGTGTTAAGACGACCTCAGAATGGAAATCCAATAGTTCCATTAGCTCCGTTAGGTGATTTCGGGGTTGGGAGCGCGTTCAGAATGTATTTTGGGGGTCTGTAGCTCAATTAGGCTTGAAATGACGAAGTTGGAAATTTTTGGAAATCCGATCGATAGGTGAGTTTTTGATCTGGGAGTCGAAATGGAATTCCGACAGTTGCGGTAGCTTCGTTAGGTTATTTTCAATATGTCTGCAAATTTTCAAGTCATTCGGACGTCGTTTGGTCGAATTTTTGATTGAATGCTGGTTTCGAAAATTTAGATGAAAACTTAGGCTTGAATCCGCTATAATTCGATGTTTTCTGTGTTTAAGGACATGTTTTTATGATTGGAACAAGTTCGTATCGTGTTTTGGAGTATATTGGCGGTTTTCGTTGGGGTTCCGGGGGCCTCGGGGTGAATTCGGACCATCATTCGGGCATTTTGGAGCTTTGGAAATCTGCAAAATTGCAGAAAACTATTCAGGAAAATTGGCCTTCGCGTTCGCGAGGCTTGAGCCGCGTTAACGTAGGTAGAGGAAAATTAAGCATCATGTTCACGAAGCTGGTAACGCCATGCTGGGCGTCGCATTCGCGTAGGAGGAGGAGGAGAGGCATCGCATTCGCGTCTGGGAATGCCGCGTTCGCGAAGAGTAAAAGCAGGCGGCTAAGGATTGGTTCATTGAAAACGCGTGAAGCGCATCGCGTTCGCGAAGGGTTAGCCTGGCAAAGCATCGCGGACGCGTGGTGTTGAACGCGAACGCGTAGGGTAATTGTTCAGTCAGTGAATTAAATATCAGAACACAGTCTAGTCGCGGAAATAGTCACAAAAATGCCATTTTTGAGTCCTAGAGAGAGAAACTCATGGGGAATTGTTGGAGAATCATCGAGTAATCATCGGAGGTAAGTTTCTTGGCCTAATTTCGTTATTTTATCATGAAATCCTTGAGTATTTCACTGTTAATGAAGATTAATGGGGGGTTTTAGCCCTAGGCCTAAATTATGGTAAATCGTTGATTTGAATGGGAAAACGGAGTCCGATTTTGGTAAATTTTATATGCATGGACTCGTGTTGAGATAAGGAACCCGAATATATAACTTTCGTAATTTTTCGAGAAGCGTACCAAAAGTCGGGTTTTGGCAACTTGTGGTTTTTGGTGTATTTTGAATGGTTTCGATTGGGTAATGCCCAATTGGCCTATTTTGATGTATTTCTATTGATTTTGATCAGATACTACACCTGTGGAGGCTGATATTCATGGCAAGAGAGTTGTCTCTTAGCGGTTTTGTACCGGAGTCGAGGTAAGTGGCTTGTCTAACCTCGTGTGGGGGAACCTTCACCCCTAGGATATTATGTGATAATTTAAATGCCTTGTACGCGAGGTGACGGGCGTGTACATGCGCAGATTGTTGGAACTCACTTTACTTGAAATGTCCAATTCGTGATATTCCTGTTCTTAGTTGATTAAATTATGACATTTACCTGACATTCGTTAGAAAAGCATGATTAGATAGGATTTATCTGTCTAATTGCCTAATTGTCTTACTTGAACTTCTTGATAATTGTTGGCACTGGTTTTGGTGAAGTTGTAGTTGATCATATTATATTTTCTCTGTGCATTTCTTTTATTGTTAGTGTTGGTGGACTGCGGGTTCGATTCCCGGAGATACTAGGGTTGTGGGTTCGATTCCTAGAGACCCGGAGTGGTATTGTTTGTGGACTGCAGGTTCAATTCCCGGAGATCCAAGAGCTGCGGGTTCTATTCATGGAGACCCGGAGTTTATTGATATATTTATTGAGATATGGACTGCGGGTTCGATTCCCGGAGATCCTGAGATATTGCGGCACAGGCTGCGGGTTCGATTCTTGGAGACCCAGAGATACCGATATTGGGACTGCGGGTTAATTTCCCGTAGCTCCTGAGTTTTTGGATATATAGAGGGGATGTGGGTTCAATTACCACAGGTCCTGGACTTGCTGGTTGGAGTTTATGTTGTGTTGGTTACTTGTAGTTAGCTAATCGTAGTCGGTTGTAGTAATTACTTCATTGTTGTTATTTCAAATTCATTCTTACTTATTACTGCTTATTACTGTTTTGATCATTATGTTATTTTTCTCTCGGTAGGGCCCTGAACTTCCTCGTCACTACTCCATCGAGGTTAGGATTGGCACTTACTAAGTACCGCCGTGGTGTACTCATGCTACTCTTCTGCACACTTTTGTTGTGCAGATCCAGGTACACCAGGACAGGCTCATCCTAGGTGATTCAGAAGCACATCCGGAGACTCGAGGTATGATCTGCTATGTCCGCGGATCCAGAGAGCCTCCTTCTATTCTCATAGTGATAGTAGTTATTTTCCCTTATTTCGTTGTTTTTAGACATTCTTGATGTATAGAGCCACAATTGTACTCTCCCCTTTTAGTTTGTGTTACCGGTGGGATTTCGGGTCTTGGTGGTATGTTATATGGTGTGGTTGATGAGAGTATGTGCCAAGCGACACTTGTTACATTCCTTTTATATCATTTTTCTGCTATTTTCTTATTTAATATTCATAAACTTGTATATTCCGCATCGTGTTAGGCTTACCTAGTTGCGGAGACTGGCTGCCATCATGACAGGTTCACGATTGGTGAACTAGGGTCGTGACAAGTTGGTATCAGAGTTCTTGGTTCATAGGAGTCACGGGACACAGACCGGTTACTTAGAGTCTCGCTGATCGATACAGAGACGTCTGTATTTATCTACGAGAGGCTATGTAACTGTTTAGTAAACTCTTTATTTCTTTTGGATTCCTTGTCGTGCGACATTTTTGGCACCAAATCTACACTTCTGCTTTCTATTCTCTCACAAATGGTGAGAACACGTGCTACTCGCGAGGATCAAGCACACACGCCTCATGTTGCCGCCGTCAGAGGCCGGGGCCGTGGTAGAGGACGAGGACGCACCCGAGGTGCAGCGACAGCACCCGCGCGCGCTGCCGCTGAGGTGCCACCGGTGGATTAGGTTGGAGCGCAGGCACCTTGTACATCGACTACAGCTGCTACTACTTCAGCACTCCAGGAGACCCTGGCCCAGTTCATGAGTATGTACACCACTTTAGCTCAGGCAGGGTTTCTTCCTCTCACTGCAGCTACATCTCAGGCCGGGGGAGCGGCCCAGAATCCCGCAGCCGCTACACCTGAGCAGCGAGTGCTAGTGGGACAGGTTCCAGAGATTATTGTTATGCCTCCTGCCGCCCCAGCACAGCCCGGAGGTGGGCCAGCTACCTCCGAGGACGAGCAGCGTAGATTAGAGATGTTCACGAAATATGATCATCCAGTGTTCAGTGGGTTGGCTACAGATGATGCATTGGGTTTTCTAGAGGAGTGTCATCGTATTCTTCGTACCATGGGGATAGTGGAGACCATCGGGGTTTCCTTCACTGCTTTTCAGCTTCGTGGTGCCGCTTGTGATTGGTGGCACACGTATGAGTTGGATAGTCCACATGAGTCTGCTTCATTGACCTGGACGTAGTTTTCTGATATATTTTTGAGGGAGTTTGTTCCCCAGAGCCTTAGGGATTCTTGGCGATTAGAGTTTGAGCGGTTGCGACAGGGCTCCATATCAGTATCGGAGTATGCTATTAGTTTCACCCGTCTCACCAGGCATGCACCGACTTTGGTAGCCACGGTCCGCGAGAGAGTGCGGAGATTTATTGAGGGCTTTATTCCGCCAATCCGGTCCAGCATGGCCAGGGAGTTGGAGACGGACATACCTTATCAGCAGGCGGTGAGCATTGCCAGGAGGATCGAGAGTATGCTCCCTAGAGAGCGGGGAGATAGAGAGGCCAAGAGGTCTCGTGAGTCGTGCCATTTCTCTGGTGCCCGCACTTCAGCAGCCGGTCGTTTTGGTAGGGGTTATTCAGGTCGTCCAGTTCATTCAGCATTGCCAGCAACCGGTAGTACTCCAGCTCTTCCAGCACCTCAGGAGCCTTATTATGCTACCCCAGTTTTCAGTGCGCCTCCTGCGCGGGGTACCTCCAAGGGTCGGACTAGTGGGGGGTGCGGCCGGTCAGTCACAGCCACCGCGTCTTCCCAGAGCTTGTTTTAAGTGCGGGGATACTCGCCATATGGTTAGGGAGTTCCCCAGGCGTAGGAGAGGAGCACCTTCACAGTCTTCGCAGCCTCAGCGTGGTTCACAAGTTCAGCAGGCCATCATTCCAGCCCCAGCTGCCACTCCACCTACCCAGTTAGCCAGGAGCGGGAATCAGGGTGCCAGAGGCCGCCCTCGAGAGAGGGGTCAGGCCAGATTTTATGCTATTCCTGATCGCGCTGCAGCTGTTGCATCTGATTCTGTTATTACGGGTATTATTTTGGTTAGTCATAGAGAGGCATCGGCTCTATTCGATCCTGGTTCCATGTTTTCATATGTGTCCTCTTATTTTACTTCACATTTGGTGTGCCTAGGGATTCTTTGAGTTCCCCCACTTATGTTTCCACTGCGGTGGGAGATTCTTTGGATGTGGACCGTGTGTATCGGTCGTGCTTGGTTACTATCTGTGGTTTTGAGACCAGAGCGGATCTATTGTTGCTCGGGATAGTCGATTTTGATATTATTCTGGGCATGGACTGGTTGTCGCCCCATTATGCTATTCTTGATTGTCACGCCAAGACCGTGACGCTGGCTATGCCGGGCATTCCACGTATTGAGTGGAGTGGTACTCTAGATCACACCCCTAGCCGTGTTATTTCCTTTCTCAAAGCTCAGCGTATGGTTGAGAAGGGGTGTGCTGCTTATCTAGCTTATTTGCGGGATGTCAGTATTGATACTCCTTCTATTGATTTCGTTCCAGTGGTACGTGATTTCGCTGATGTGTTTCCAGCTGATCTCCCGGGCATGCCGCCCGATAGAGATATTCATTTTTCTATTGATTTGTTGTCGGGCACTCAGCCCATTTCTATTCCACCGTACCGTATGGCTCCTCCAGAGTTGAAGGATCAGTTACAGGAGTTATTGCGTAAAGGTTTCATTCGACCCAGTGTTTCGCCTTAGGGTGCTCCTGTGTTGTTTGTGAAGAAAAAGGACGATTCTATGCGTATGTGTATTGACTATCGTCAATTGAACAATGTCACAGTAAAGAACAGGTATCCTTTGCCACGTATTGATGATTTGTTTGACCGACTACAAGGTGCACAGGTGTTCTCTAAGATTGATTTGCGCTCTGGTTATCATTAGCTGAAGATTAGGGAGCCAGATATCCCGAAGACTGCCTTCAGGACTCGGTATGGTCACTGCGAGTTCCTCGTGATGTCTTTTGGGTTGACTACTGCCACAGCAGCCTTTATGCATTTGATGCACAATGTGTTAAGGCCATATCCGGACTCGTTCGTGATTGTTTTCATTGATGATATTCTAGTATATTCCCGGGAAGGTGGAGGCACGAGCAGCATCTGAGGATAGTGCTTCAGACTCTGAGGGAGAAGCCGCTATATGCCAAGTTCTCTAAATGTGAATTCTGGCTGAGTTCAGTGGCATTTCTAGGCCACGTGGTGTCGAGCGATGGTATTCAAGAGGATCCGAGGAAGATGGAGGCCGTGCAAAGTTGGCTAGACCCTCATCAGCTATTGAGATTCGTAGTTTCCTTGGTTTGGCGGGTTATTATCGTCGTTTCGTAGAGGGGTTCTCTTCGATCGCAGCACCTATGACCAGATTGACCTAAAAGGGTGCCCCTTTTTCAGTGGACAGAGGAGTGTGAGGTGAGCTTTCGAAAGCTCAAGATAGCTTTGACTTCGGCCCCTATCTTGATGTTGCCTACCAGTTCGGGGTCCTATACAGTATATTGTGATGCCTCACGCGATGGACTCAGTGCAGTATTGATGCAGGACGGTAGGGTGATTGCCTATGCGTCCAGACAGCTAAAGGTGCATGAGAAGAACTATCATGTTCATGATTTGGAGCTAGCTGCCATTGTTTACGCCTTGAAGATTTGGCGTCATTATTTATATGGGGTTCCTTGTGAGATCTATACTGATCACCGGAGCTTGCAGCACTTGCTTAAGCAGAAGGACCTGAATATGCGTCAGAGGAGATGGTTGGAGCTACTAAAGGACTATGATATTACTATTCTCTATCATCCGGGCAAGGCTAATGTAGTTGCCGATGCCTTGAGTCGTCGAGCAGAGAGTTTGGGGAGTTTGGCATATCTACCAACTTCGGAGAGGCCTATGGCGATGGATGTTCAGGCTTTATGCAGACAGTTTGTTAGACTGGATCTTTCAAAGCCCAGCGGGGTTCTGGCTTGTGTGGTTTCTTGATCTTCTCTATTTGACCGCATCAGGGAGCGTCAGTTCGACGATCCTCATTTGCATGTCCTCCAGGATAGAGTTCGGCGTGGTGATGCTCGAGATGTTACCATTGGGGATGATGGAGTTATGAGGATGCAGTGGCGTATTTGTGTGCCCAATGTAGATGATCTTCGAGAGCTGATTCTAGCAGAGGCCCAGAGCTCGCGGTATTCCATCCATTCTGGTGCCGCGAAGATGTATCAAAACTTGAGACAGCATTAGTGGTGGAGGCGGATGAAGAGGGATATAGTTGATTATGTTTCTAGGTGCCTCAACCGCCAGCAGGTGAAGTATGAGCATCAGCGTCCGGGTGGATTAATGCAACAGATTGAGATTCCAGACTGGAAATGGGAGCGCATCACCATGGACTTTGTATCTGGGCTTCCACGGACTGTTAGGAAGTTTGATTCCATTTGGGTTATTGTGGATCGGCCGACCAAGTCCGCCCATTTCATACCGGTGAGCACTACTTATTCATCGGAACGACTGGCGGAGATCTACATCAGGGAGATAGTTCGGCTGCATGGTATTCCAGTCTCCATCATTTCAGATAGAGGCACTCAGTTCACTTCACGGTTCTGAGAGCTGTACAGCAGGAGTTAGGTACTCGGGTGGAGCTGAGCACAGCATTTCACCCCCAGACTGATGGGCAGTCCGAGCGCACTATTCAGATTTTTGGAGGATATGCTCCGTGCGTGCGTGATTGAGTTTGGAGGTTCATGGGATCACTTCTTGCCACTGGTGGAGTTTCCTTATAACAACAACTACCAGTCCAGTATTCAGATGGAACCATATGAGGCTCCATATGGTAGGAGGTGCAGGTCTCCCGTGGGTTGGTTCGAGTCGGGCGAGGCCAGACTGCTAGGTACTGAGATGGTCCAGGATGCAATGGACAAGGTCAAGGTGATTCAGGACAGACTTCGTGCAGCCCAGTCTAGACAGAAGAGTAATGCGGACAAGAAGGTCCGCGATGTGGCTTTTATGGTTGGCGAGCGGGTTTTGCTTCGAGTCTCGCCCGTGAAGGGCGTTATGAGGTTTGGGAAGAATGGGAAGCTGAGTCCTTGATTTATTGGTCCTTTTGAGATCTTGAGGCGTGTTGGGGAGGTTGCTTATGAGTTGGCCTTACCTCCCAGCCTAGCCGGAGTCCATCGCGCATTACATGTCTCTATGCTCAGGAGATGCCATGGTGACCCGTCGCATGTGTTAGATTTCACTTCTTTTCCGCTAGACGAGGATCTGTTTTATGTTGAGGAGCCAGTGGCCATACTAGACAGGCAAATCAGGAAGCTAAGGTCAAAGAACATCGCTTCAGTAAAGGATTAGTGGCAGGGTCAGCCGGCCGAGGAGGCGACTTGGGAGACCGAGCAGGATATGCGCAACCAGTACCCTCATCTCTTCACCACTCCAGGTATGTTTTCTATGCTCGTTCACGAATCTTTTAAGTGTGGGAAGATGTAACGACCCGGACGGTCGTTTTTGAAATTTGTGCCTCGATCCCCAATTTAACTGTTCCCCTAAGTTCATTTCTGCTATTGTGGTTTGCCGGGAGGGTCAGTTCTGGAATTTGGATTGTTTTGGGACACTTAGTTCCTAAATGAGAGCTTTATAGTTAGAAAATGGCCCGTATTCGGAACAGTGTTAAGACGACCTCGGAACGAAAATCTGATGGTTCCATTAGCTCCGTTAGGTAATTTCGGGGTTGGGAGCGCGTTCGGAATGTATTTTGGAGGTCTGTAGCTCAATTAGGCTTGAAATGCCGAAGTTGGAAATTTTTGGAAATCCGATCGATAGGTGAGTTTTTGATTCGGGAGTCGGAATGCAATTCTGACAGTTGCAGTAGCTTCGTTAGGTGATTTTGGATATGTCTGCAAATTGTCAGGTCATTCGGACGTTGTTTGGTCGGGTTTTTGATTAAATGTTGGTTTCAGAAGTTTAGATGAAAACTTAGGCGTGAATCCGCTATAATTCGATGTTTTCTGTGTTTAAAGACATGTTTTTATGATTGGAACAAGTTCATATCGTGTTTTGGAGTATGTTGGCGGTTTTCGTTGGGGTCCCGGGGGCCTCGGGGTGAATTCGGACCATCATTCGGGCATTTTGGAGCTTTGGAAATCTGCAGAAAATTGCAGAAAACTGTTCAGGAAAATTAGCCTTTGCGTTCGCGAGGCTTGAGGCGCGTTCGCGTAGGCAGAGGAAAATTGTGCATCACGTTCGCGATGCTGGGCGTCGTGTTCGAGTAGGAGGAGGAGGAGAGGCATCGAGTTCACGTTTGGGAATGTCGCGTTCGCGAAGAGTAAAAGCAGGTGGCTGAGGATTTGTTCATCGTGAACGCGTGAAGCGCGTCGCGTTCGCGAAGGGTTAGCTTGGAAAAGCATCGCGGACGCATGGGGTCGAATGCGAACGCGTAGGGTAATTGTTCAGTCAGAGATTTAAATAGGTGGTTGAGGATTTGTTCATCGTGAACGCGTGAAGCGCGTCGCGTTCGCGAAGGGTTAGCTTGGAAAAGCATCGCAGACGCATGGGGTCGAACGCGAACGCGTAGGGTAATTGTTCAGTCAGTGATTTAAATATCAGAAACACAGTCCAGTTGCGGAAATAGTCACAAAAATGCCATTTTTGAGTCCTAGAGAGAGAAACTCGCGGGGAATTGTTGGAGAATCATCGGGTAATCATCGAAGGTAAGTTTCTTGGCCTAATTTTGTTATTTTATCATGAAATCGTTGAGTATTTCACTGTTAATGGAAGATTAATGGGGGGTTTTAGCCCTAGGCCTAAATTATGGTAAACCATCGATTTGAATGGGCAAACGGAGTCCGATTTTGGTAAATTTTATATGCATGGACTTGTGTTGAGATAAGGAACCCGAATATATAACTTTCGTAATTTTTTGACAAGCGTACTGAAAGTCGAGTGTTGGCAACTTATGGTTTTTGGTGTATTTTGAATTGTTTCGATTGGGTAATGCCCAATTGGCCTATTTTGATGTATTTCTATTAATTTTGATCAGATACTACACCTGTGGAGGCCGATAGTCCGTATTCATGGCAAGAGAGTTATCTCTTAGCAGTTTTGTACCGGAGTCGAGGTAAGTGGCTTGTCTAACCTCGTGTGGGGGAACCTTCACCCCTAGGATATTATGTGATAATTTAAATGCCTTGTACGCGAGGTGACGGGCATGTACAAGCGCAGATTGTTGGAACTCACTTTACTTGAATTGTCCAATTCCTGATATTCCTGTTCTTAGTTGATTAAATTGGGACATTTACCTTACATTCATTAGGAAAGCATGATTAGATAGGATTTATCTGTCTAATTGCCTAATTGTCTTACTTGAACTTCTTGATAATTGCTGGCACTGGTTTTGGTGAAGTTGTAGTTAAGCATATTATATTTTCCTTGTGTGTTTCGTTTATTTTTTGTGTTGGTGGACTGCGTGTTCGATTCCCGGAGATCCCAGGGATGTGGGTTCGATTCCCAAAGACCGGAGTGGTATTGTTTGTGGACCGCGGGTTCGATTCCCGGAGATCCTGAGATATTAAGACACATCCTGAGATATTGAGGCACGAGCTGCGGGTTCGATTCACGGAGACCCAGAGATACCGATATTGGGACTGCGGGTTAAATTCTTGTAGCTCCTGAGTTGTTGGATATAGAGAGGGACTGTGGGTTCAATTCCCACAGGTCCTGGACTTGCTGGTTTGAGTTTATGTTGTGTTGGTTACTTGTAGTTAGCTAATCGTAGTCGGTTGTAGTAATTACTTCATTGTTGTTATTTCATATTCATTCTTACTTATTCGTGCTTATTACTATTTTGATCATTATGTTATTATTCTCTCCGTAGGGCCCAGACCTTCCTCGTCACCACTCCATCGATGTTAGGCTTGGCACTTACTGAGTACCGCCGTGGTGTACTCATGCTACTCTTCTGCACACTTTTGTTGTGCAGATCCAGGTACATCAGGACAGGCTCATCCTAGGTGATTCAGCAGCACATCTGGAGACTCGAGGTATGATCTGCTACGTCCGCGGATCCAGAGAGCCTCCTTCTATTCTCATAGTGATAATAGTTATTTTCCTTCATTTCATTGTTTTTAGACATTCTTGATGTATAGAGCCACAATTGTACTCTCCCTTTTTAGTATGTGTTACCCGTGGGATTCCGGGTCTTGGTGGTATGCTATATGGTGTGGTTGATGAGTGTATGTGCCAAGGGGCACTTGTTCCATTCCTTTTATATCGTTTTTCCGCTATTTTCTTATTTAATGTTCATAAACTTGTATATTCCGCATCGTGTTAGGCTTACCTAGTCGCGAAGACTAGGTGCCGTCATGACAGGTTCACGATTGGTGAACTAGGGTCGTGACACTAACTACCAACTTTTCATGTTAGATGGCATAATAACGCTGGGTCAAAGGAAAAGAGAAAATAAAAAATGGCAATCATAAGGCCTAAAGGAAATAAAAGGAAAAGAAACAAAAAGAGGAAAGCAAAAGGGGTATTACAAGAGAAAATTGAGAAAATCTGGTGATAAATTGCAAAGCACAATGAAACAAGAAGAGGCAGACGATGGAAGCAAGGCCACCAAGAATGCCAGTTGCTAATCATCATTTTATAACTAATAAATTGTTCACTGATTTAGACAAGGACAAAAGATTGAAATTCTCACTAATCACTTCGAAGTGAATGTGACAAATGTGGGAGAAAACATCAAAAAGAAAACAGCAATAAAAGGGGAGAATCCACAAGGGAGGACTCATTCAGTAATCAGGAACCTACCCGAACAGCAATGGAGGTATTATCTTTTCAAAATTCACACCCTAGTTATCAATCTGAGGGAATATATTTCTGCATTTTCATTTTTCTGCATCAGGCGCCCACCTGGATAATGAGGGAATATTTTTCTGCATTTTCATTTTCATGCATCAGGCGCCCACCTGGATAATGAGGGAATATTTTTCTGCATTTTCATTTTCATGCATCAGGCGTCCACCTGTATAACAAGGGAATATTTTTTCTGCATTTTCATGCATCAGGTGCCCACCTGTATAACAAGGGAATACTTTTCAGCATTTTAATTTCCGTTCAGGCGCCCACCTGTATAACAAGGGAATACTTTTCAGCATTTTAATTTTTGTTCAGGCGCCCACCTGTATAACAAGGGAATAATTTTCAGCATTTTAATTTCTGCTTAGGCGCCCACCTGTATAACAAGGGAATACTTTTCAGCATTTTAATTTCTGTTGAGGCGCCCACTGTATAATAAGGGAATACTTTTCAGCATTTTAATTTCTGTTGAGGCGCCCACCTGTATAACAAGGGAATACTTTTCAGAATTTTAATTTTTGTTCAAGCACCCACCTGTATAACAAGGGAATACTTTCTGCATTTTTAAAGTTGTTCTAATAGAGTAACACCATAATACATGGAAAGCCCCATATTGGGGCAGAGGAAATTTTTTCTTTGTTTTTGTTTTTAAATAGGTATCGACCTGGAAGCAAGGAGCACATTTTGAAGTCACAACAAATGAATGGAAGCAGTATATCGAAAACAAGACATAAGCAAAAATTCAAAAAAAAAAGGAGGATGCAAGTAAAGAGGAACATGTGATGTAGAAGATGCAAGACAATACAAGAAGACAAGTCATAGACAGGATTTTCTTGTAATCCATAGATCATAGCTTAGAATAGCTTCTTTATTTTTATTTTATGCGGTGTAATAAGGAGTTAGTTAGTGATTATAGCAATAACAGCAGCAACAACATGTCCCTGGTAGTTTCAAACTACCAGACCTTCCCGAACTACACTGACCTGATTCCTGATTAGCGCAACATATGTAGGCAACCTCTGAAGCAGGGTGCGGTCAAAAAAATTTTCAAACTGATTCTTACGGAATATGCAAGTGGGCAAAAATCTCTCATTACTGCTCACTTATCTTTGCACTGAAACTCTACGTGTTCCCCAGCAAAGAGGGGCAGCTGTGAGCACGTGATTTTTGCCCTGACCAAATTAAGTTCCAATATATATAAAAATAATACAAAAATTATTTTTGGTGTGCAAATGTGTTATTTAATTGAAGTACTTGTGTTTTGTTTAAAAATAAAATTGAAATTAAAATTAGAAAAGGAATCAATTAGAAAATATCACATAAAATATGAAAATTCAGAACAAATCAAGAAAATACAAAAATACTAGAAAAATAGAAGAAAAACGGCAAAAATACCAGAAAATTAAGGAAAAATCAGGAAAAATAGAAAGTAAAAGAAATATAACAGTTGAAAATAAATACAAAAGAGAAAATATAAAATACAAAAAAAAAATACAAGAAATAATTAAAATACAAGAATGTAAAATACAATATAGTATTTGGGCTACATACAAGGATATTAATATATATATATATACCAAGCCCAAACACATCAGGCCCAAAAAATAAACAGGTCTGCCCAGACTCGTGACCAAACGACACCATATAAGCCAAACAAATTCCAACCGTTGATTAATTGAATCAAACGAATCAGGTGATGCGGTTCATTATGAATTAAACGATGTCGTGTTTAAAATTGATCTTGGCCGTTCAAAGCAATTAATAAAGCAGATGAGACAATGTCTCGTTAAAATCCAAACGACGTAGTATAGTGAAACAATCACAGCCGTCCAAGCTTAATATCTAACGGACAAGAGGAAGTCTTTCATTTAACCAAACGATACCGTTTTGAGGCAAAGGATCCTGGCCATTGATCTTGGTTAATCCAAGGGCTAGAAATCCACAAGCCATAGCGGGTATATATTGCCCATCTCCCGTTCAAACTTATTAGATACACACATATACAAACCTGTAAAAAAAACCTAGCCGCCTCTCTAATCTTCTTCTTCTTCCTTTGGTCTCCCACCGAGACCTGTCGGCAAACCTGCCACAGCCACCTTCTCCGGCTCAGGCGAGCCTCCAACACTTCACCCCTCACCCACAAACCGTGCAAACCACCATAAAACCCCACCAAAACTAAAAGCCCCCTGTTCTTGAAATTCTGGTCGCCGGAACCCTAGTCGGCGACCTCACCAAGTATGAACCAGCACTTGAAATTAACACCGTACGACCACTTTGAGGTGATATATCACCCCATATAGGTGGTTAGTCTCGAATAACCCTAGAAAGTCTCGAATATAACAAAAAGACTCACCGGAACCCTACTCCGGCGAGTACCCAAAAATCACCCTACCCCCCAAACTACTATACTAAGCCTCCAAATCACTCCCACATACACCAAAACCAAAATCAAAAGCCCCATCTGAAATGTCCAAAAACCAAACGTCTTCAGAGTTTTGGAAATGAAAAGAAAGAAAGAAAAAAGAAATAAAGAAGAAAGAAGAAAACAAAGAGAGAAAAAGAAAAGGGAAAAAGCCTGGAAAAGCTAAGTTCTCACCTCTATTTTCTATTCTTGTTTGCTGATTCTGAGAAATGTTTTCTTGGCATGTCTATGATATTTTTATGAACTTGTCTCTTCTGTATGCTTAAAGAATAAAGATCTATCTTTGTTTGTGTGAATCTTACACATGTCTAAGTCTGCTAAAGTGTTCTTAAGATTTTTGGTGATAACCACGCATGAATCATGTGTTAATAAGCCTGTTTTATGAGTTTGTTCATCATGCTCTGTCTACAATTGAGTTTTGGTTAGTTGGAATTCAACCATTATCAAATTTCTCCTGTGAGTTCTGATTGATTGAAAATTAATTTGTGATTAAAGCTATATGTGCAAAATAACATAAAACTGGCTATATTTGTAACTGATTCATTCATGAGTTCATTCTGAATCTTTGGATGTTTTTGTGACTTGGGTCATGAGTGTAAAGATTTTGTGGTTATTTCTGAAAGTTAAGTCCAGTGGCTATACTGTTGATTAATTAGCTGTACTTCTATTTTATAAGTCTGGCTATTAAGTGGCTATTTCTGAAAAACTATTTCTGTTTGTTAATTGGCTGTACTTTTATTAAGTGGCCATGTTTTTAATAAGGGGTTATGTTTCAAATAATGGTGTTTGGATTCTAATAAAGTTTGGCTAATAATGAAAGGGTTTGGGGTCTAAATTGGCTATGTCTTAGAACATCTATAATCAGTGGTTACTTATTAAATAATTCTTAACCCTAGTCTGCCAGACCATAAGTTAGGTCGGGTAATTTGGAATAAATATAAAGGGTTTAAAAGGAATAGTAAATGGCATTACTGAAGATTTAATAGAGCCTATAAGGCTAAAATTGACTTTAGTGCCTAGTATTTCTGCAAATACTTATAAAACAAAGGGCAAACTGGGCAGAATAAAAAGGCATTTCTGTAACAAACCTTAGCAAGCGAGGATAATTACGAAAAATACACCTAATAGAACCCTATAGAATTGCCTAGAACTTTCTAGCAGGGTTTCTAAGGCATTTCGACACAATCTAAATGGACTACTCTGTAAATAATTGAAAAGAATAAGGGGAGGGAAATGAAATTAACTTATTTGAATTTTCCCCCCAATTCCCACCAAAATGCCTCTATAAATAGACTGTTAATGAGTCTGAAAAAGGGGTTACAACCTGAAGGTTATATTTTGAGGGTTCAAAAGTTAAAAAGGATTCCACACATTATAGTTCTTAGATGATTAACTTGGGTGTTGATTTGGGAATTGCTGCGGGGTCAACTCTTCTTCAATTCATCTTGACTTCGCTGAATTCCTTGATTCTACTTTGTTGATCTACTGGATTTCCTATTTGGGGTTTTCTGTTAGCTGCTCTACTGTGATTGACTTATCTCGTTGCTGTTGCTGTTTTGCTGCTATTAGTTGATGATTATTCTTCTTCTCCAAAGCCCTAGACTCATAGACTTGTTGTGAATCAGGTACACTTGTGCTTCTGGAGATTGTAATCGAGATTTTTTATGGAGAAACGAAGCCTGATTAAGTTTTGATGATGTCATTTTTTGTTTCTTCTGTCATAGCTGTAGTTAATTTGTAGATTCCTTTGTAATTCATTTAGGAATGGTTGTAATAATTAACAACTATGTGGATCTGACCTGGATTAGAGTAAGAGTAGATAATGTTGTAGTTAGATATAAATTAATAATTAAATATAGTTAAAACCTAAATCAAAACTAAATCAGGTTAATACAAAACTAATACACTTAGATAAATAGATATAATTATGAAATTGAACATATCAACTAGAATCTAGTTACTTTTGATAGTTAAAACTCTAAATCAGAATCGATTTATTCTAAAAGGGATAAGTAGTTCAGATTGTATTATCGCCTACCTTCAAATTGATTAATATACAGATTTGCTTTTTATACGTTTATAATTGTTATCAACTCAAGCATGTTTAGTCAAAACTGTCATCCTTTTAGTTAATAAGTGACAAAACAATCCTGCAAGGTAGTATTAAAGTAATTACCTGAATATCAGAACTTACCATATAGTATAACGACACAGATACAAATTACTGCGATAGAATTTTAATTAGCTCTTAAATTTTGAAATTAGTAGTGATCAAATTTCAATTGGTATCGTCTGAAAATTATTAAGTAGTAATGTTGAATAATAATCGTTCAAGTGCTGTTGTTGAAATAATAAATCATTTTTGCTTATATAGTCTGGGCTTGGTAGTGTATAAAGGCCCTAGATCTGGTTAGTATGATACCTGTAAACTCAAGTAGCCATAGTAGCATATATTGGGCTACGGATGCCCATCCGTTCTAGTTTGGACTATTAAAGTAGTCCAAAGTCCAGGCCTAGTAGTACATAAATGGCCTGGAACCTGATATCATAGTCTAAAAATAATACAAAAACAAGATGCAAATTAGGAAGAAAAAATAGAATAGAAAAACATAGTATACGATTAAGTTTGGACTTTAAAAATAAGGAATGAGCCTCGTCTTGAAGATGAAAAGATATACGGGACCCCCAAATGGATTTCAATAAAGTGTTAGACTCGGAAGGACCGTTTAGCACATTTCACAGTCTTATTTTCCTAAAGGTTTCGCAAATGCGAACCCTATTTTGCATTTCCACTATCTGCAGTGGTCTGGGTTCGCAATTGCGAACCCCTGTTCGCAATTCCCACATCTGAGACCTGCAATTTTATACTTAGGCGATTTTAAACCCCATTTTTCATATTCTCTCAAACACAAACACACTTAGGCTATTTTTGAAGAATTATTTCTTCTCCAAATCAATTTTAAGTCATTTTGAACCAACTTTCTTCAGTTCTTGTTATCTTTTAACATGATTTGAACTTAAAATCAAGGATTTTCATGGGGGAAATTGGGTGTTTTGGGTGGAACCTAGATTTTTCAAAAATTGGGGATTTGGACCTTGATTTGAGGTCTGATTTCAAAACAAATTATATATTTGAGTTCGTGGGGGAATGGGTGATCGAGTTTTGGTTCGAACTTATGCTTCTAACCACGTGGGTTCGCAGCAATTTTTCGACTTTTTGGCAGAACTTTGGGAAATTTGTTTTCATGCATTCATATTGATTCAATTAGCACTTATTGATGTAATTAAGTAATCTTTTACTAGATACGATAGAATTGGTGGTACAATAAAGGGATAAATCTATAATAGAAACTTGAATTGTATTCGTGGCATCGAGGTAAGTATTTGGTCTAACCTTAACTTGAGGGATTAGGAGTCGAGTTATATTTTCTATGTGATAATTGTTGAGTACGACGTATTGGCATGCTGACAATATCTATACTTCGGAGTCAAGCATGCCCGTTGGTCTTATATTGTAATTTTCACGACTTCGTTGTATCATCTATGCTTTAGAGGTGATTCCTATTTGTTGTGACAAGTTTGTGGAGTAATTGTGGCCTTTGAACATCGAGGAGAATTGGCTCAAGCTATATTACGAATTGTGAAAGTATATGAGTTGATTCAACCCTTGGGAGCATTGGCTCAAGTGGTAAGTGAGTTGTGAAGTAAAAGTGAAAAAGAGAAAGAAGTTATTGTGTTAATACCCTTGCCGGGTTATCATTGATTTATCAATTATCTCCCTTGCCAGGATGTGGATATTATTGATGTTGTTCCCTTGCCGGGACTTAAGTGTTTAATTATTTTTCCGTTGCCAGGAGTTGTATTATTATCTTGTTTATTCCCTTGCCCCATTGTTTGTGATTGTTGTTTGGCTGAGGAAGAGTGTTAAAGCACGAAGGGTGATGTCGTGCCACACATTGTACCATTCTGTGCTGATTTTATTGATTATATGGTGATGAAAGAGAGTAAAAGCACAAAGGCTGATGCCGTGCATATTTTATTATATAATTGCTTTGGCGAGGATGAGAGTAAAAGCACCAAGGGTGATGCCGTGCACTTATCTGATTTTGTAGTAATGTCTAAGTTATGTTGTTTCCTTCGTTACTAGATCACTTTTACTCAGAATTGTTATCTTCCCCGCATCATGCTCCCCCTCTCATATTGATTTGTTATCTCTGTATTTCTTTTCTGCTGTATATATTTGAACTGCACAAGTTTATATGGAAGTCTGGTCTGGCCTCGTCACTACCTCGTCGATGTTAGGCTAAGAACTTACCAACATATGAGGTCAGTTATGCTGATGCTACACACTCACTTATGTGGAGATACCAGAGCAGTGTTTGGTCAGCAGCAGTAGTTCGGGACAGAGGTAGCCTTGCAGGCGTCCGCAGGCTTGACATCACTTTTATCCCTTGTTTTGTTCTGCTATCAATTGTATACGAGAAAGACATTATTACTTTCTTCAAAACAGTTGTATGTAGTAAATCTTAGTGGCCTGTGAGTGTTGTGACTCCGGTTCTTGGGTAGAGGCATATGTTGATTTTTGTATTGTTTGGCTTATTTTATCTAAATCTTCCGCTTTAATCCTATATTTCGCTATTATTTAAATGTTTATCGCTAGTTGTTAAGATTTATAAAAAGTATTAAAATAAAAGAGTTAAGAATTTATAATTTCGGGGCTTGCCTAACTTATACAAGTAGGCGCCCTCATGACTCCCAAGGGTAGGAAATTCGGGTCGTTATAATTTCTAGACAATTTTAAGCTACTGGTTTTTGGCTACAGTAGTGTGCTACATGATTGCGGGGAACTGATCCTGATCGCGATGAGTAAAATGGGATAAAATGGTCGGATTCGCGAACGTGGAAGGCATTTTGCGATCCCATAGAGGAAAGTTTCTGCTGCATTTACCCGACTTTGGAACCTTGTATCTCGCAATCTATAAGGAATTTGGAGATGATCCAAAAATGAAAGTTGTTGACCTTTGTGTCTAGGTTTCATAAAATCAAAATATTTGGAATTTGAATTAGTGTAAAAAATGTTAAGAGTGGTACTCTACAACCTATTTTGGAAGAGTTTGGAAATCGCGAAAAAGAAATTTGTGTTGCATAGGGCTGACTTTGGAAGCTTATATCTTGTAATATATAAAGAACTAGTAGATGAGCAAAGCATTAGAGTTGTAGTCCTTAGAGTCTAGTTTTCAAAAATTTAAACCATTACAATTTGAAATTTTGTACAAAACGTTATGGCTATTATACTAGATAGTGTCTGGAAGAGCTGGACGTTTGTTATTCGCAATCGCAAAGCCTTTACTGCGATTGTAAAAGGAAAATTTTGCGCTGAGAAATGTTTTGCTTCATGATTGCTAAGCAATTTCCGTGATCGCGAAGAGTAA
Source organism: Nicotiana noctiflora (assembly GCA_032618575.1). NCBI lineage: Eukaryota > Viridiplantae > Streptophyta > Magnoliopsida > Solanales > Solanaceae > Nicotiana > Nicotiana noctiflora. The sequence goes on along the minus strand of JASVEL010007073.1, from coordinate 42,408 downwards.
ATACTTTGGCAGAAGCTATATTTTGAGGTTTCGGCCATTTTTATCATATTTGGATGTATGGAACTCGGATTGAAGCGATTTTTAGTCAATTTTCACCATATGGATTGGGGTAAGTGTTCTATATTCGAAAGTAATTAGAATCCATGAATCTATGGTTATAATCATCATTTATTTCAGATTTAAATGGAAGAAATCAAGATTTCCGTAAAACTTTTCGAGAACGAAAATTCATGATTTGGAGGTCAAGTTGTTATCACAATTTGATAAAATTGGTATAGTTGAACTCGTATCTGAATAGGTTATCATATTTGTGAGTTTTTTTTGGAATCCAGGCATGTGGGCCCAAGGGATATTTTGTCAACTTTTCGAACGAAGTTAGGAATTTATCTAAATTGAATTATTGTGAATATTAGAGCATATGTTCATGGATTTTCTCATTTATTCACTAGTTTTGAAGTGTTGTGCATCGATTTGAATCATCGAAAGGGCTTGGAAGCCATATTTGGAACTTCAGAGTGAGGTAAGTCTCTTTTCTAATATTGTAAGAGGGAATTATCACCATATGTGAAATACTTTTTTATGTGCTCCTATTTGTGGGGGATATGTATGCATGATGTGACGAGAGTCCGTGCATAGGTACTAATATGTGTAAGTCTGGGTAGTCTAGGACCCAAAAGCATGTTGCACTTGGACTATTTGTGAACTTATTGATAGTTGAAATTATTAAATCATATCGAATTGGTAAATGAATTTCAAAGAGGATTAAACTTCATTTTCTTAAATCATTAAAAGAGAATTGGCTTCTATTTGGATAAATGTTCCCCGTTAAATTCTTATTTGGTTTTTGAGCATATTTCTATGTGTACATGCATTGCATGTATGGTACACGAGCAGGCTGATTGTTTATTTAAATTTGATCGCGTCGCATGTATGATTCACAAGCAGGTTAATAGATGCATCTATGGTTCGTGCCGCTTGACCCTCGGTAATGCACATTTTACATTTATGTTGGATAGGTCCGTACGACCGCGACATGAGTTGCACATGTTTGAATTTCTTTTATTGAGATTTATTTATATTGACATCCGCTCTCCTTGACTTGAGATAATTATTAATTAATGGATTATGAATTCAGAGACTTTTAATAAAAAAGAACTTTTACATGTTTAGTAATTCACCCGAATCTACTGATGTCCTTAAGATATGAATACGTGAGTCATCGCTTTAATAATGTTATTATTTAACCATTAGTGAATGTCGAAGTTTCCATATGGTCTCTACTTCTTCGAGATTAGGCGGGATACTTACTGTGTACATATTGTTTTCGTAGTCATGCTACACTTGTTGTGCATTTTTGTTGCAGAAGTACACGTATTTCTATTAGACCATAGGGCATAGTAGCACGGGCGAAGTATCTACTATTATGGCCTGCTATGCATAGGCAAACTCCAGAAGGGTTGTGGTAGCTTAGAACACTACTTAGAGATTTGCATATTCTACGTTTGTGAGAGTTCGCCTGTATGTTGTTGCGGTTCTCCTGATGTGAGATAAGTGAAGAGTTTTATATGAAGAAATGTTAATCCATTTGTAGTTACAGATCTATAATGAAAGATCGTGTTCTATAACATGTTGGCATGCTGGGTACAGTGAGTGGTATGGAATTCAAAGAGAGAATGAAGTTGAAGTTCAGTGTTGGCATGGAAGTCACTATCTCGGATGAGCAGGGAAATAGTTTTGATGTTTAAAGTAAGGTTGTATTGCCTTCAGCATCACCTGAGATTGGTGCTTGTGAAAGAGGATTTGCATCCTAGTTAAAGATACTTGGTCGCTTTTTAGCATCAGTGGGGCCGTTGGTTTGGATGTACAGACCTATTATCTGTTATGGAAGTCTATGTGAACGTGCCCCATGAGAAGGTTGTATAAGTGTGGCATGTAGTCACTTGGTAGGTTGAAGAGTTAAACCAAGTATGACGATTGTGGTGATATAGTTGACTCGGGAATTGATGCTTGGAGGGAACTTGATTTATTGAGCTGTGGACCATGGATGATTACTCCAGTTATGATGCATGTTCTTATAAAATAGTTATTATGGACTTTTGAAAGGTTATTAACCTAGTTTAGTGCGATCATAATCAGCTTGGGGTTTGTGGATAGATTCAAAGGTGAATATGGACTCTATATCGAGCCAGGTGTGTTCATTTCAGTAATAAGCTCCTTATGGATGAGTAGTCAGAGTGTTATTTTGTTATCAGATATTTCATGTAATGATACATTGCACCGTGTGAGTTGTGAGACAACTTGGGAAAATTGCTTAAGTGTTAAGGTTCCGCGTAGAGATGATGTTATATGAGCAAAATGGCTCTTGAGATTCAGATCGTATACCGCACGTCAGTTGTGCTTGAGTTTGTAGCTTATGACACTATATCTCTCCCCGGGGATGATATTCCACACTTAGCGTGCTTGTGATCGATATTCGGTATTTTATTGTAATAATCAATTTAGCTCGATGTAATCTCCTTATGTGAATCCTATGTGTGGATCAGGTGGCACGCCATCATGAGTATATTATTTGGATCGGGTTGCACGTCGCAACAGTGTAATGTTTAGTACTATTTTCTATATGTTATTTTTGTATTCCTTGTTTCCCATTTTGTAAGGAAAGTCCATATTAGTGTGGGAGTTGAGTAGGTCCTTCTAAAGTTCATTTTCCTTTTTTGACGTTCGAGTTCATAGCCTATTGACAAATTATGGATCATATGAGACTTTTGATCATGTCTGGGGTGGCTTATTGCCTGAGAAATTCGTACTGGGTGAGATGAGATCACTGGATTTAGTATCAGTGCAATCCGATTATATGAAGTATATTAAGGAGCTAAGACTATTATTTGGTTCAAAATGAGGTGATGGTTCTCGTTTGGAGTATAGACCCAATGATTTGTTGATTCGACAGTCGGTTATGAATTTCTACACATCTCTTCCATCATGGCGGTATTGTAAGAGTTAGAGGAAGACCTATGTAGGTCATGAGGTGCAACATGAGCATCAAATTCGTGGAATTTTGATTAATTTGATCAGAGAATATTATTGTGGTCATGTGAGTAAAGTGGTGTAAGTTGCGATTTTAGCTAAGGTATGTAGTCATGTTTTGATGCTCTATGTAGTTATTAATACAGTGAGTGTATACTGGAACTGGCCTAGCAGAGAATTCTGGATGTTGGAATTGGGCTCTAAGGCATATTTGCTTAGGTAAAAAAGGATATCTTCAGATTGATCAAGGTAAGGCTCCAACTGAGTTGTGGTAGCAAGGGTAGGTGCTCGAGGTGTTAAACAATAATTTCAGGCAACTCCAGCGCAGTTCTTAACACGTTCGAGGTTGAACGTATGTTTAAGTGGGAGAGAATGTAACGACATGACCGATCGTTTTGAGCTCTAGCGCATCGTTCAGCAGTTTGGGTCCATGAGCAGCTTCACTTTAGATATTATAACTTGTACACATGGCCGGAAATGAATTCCAAGTAATTCAGAGTAGATTTGGAAAGGGAATTATCATTTCGGAAGTTTTCATTTGAAAGAATTGACTAAGATTGGATTTCAGAGTAAACGACCTCAGAATTTGGATATGAAGGTTCTAGTAGGTTCGTATGATGATTTGGGACTTGGACATATGCTAGGATCAAGTTTTGGATAACCCGAGAGTGTTTTGGCACCTATTATGGAAGTTAGTATTTTGGAAGAAATTTCATAAGCTTGGGTTGAAGTGCATTTTTGTGTTATCGATGTTCGTTTGTGATTCTGAGTCTGGGAGAAGCTCTGTATGGTGATTCTGGTGCTGGGAGTGTGATAGGAAGTGAATTCAGAGATCCGTGGGTCATATTGGAGTCATTTGGCTAAATATAGAAATTTGAAGGTTTTGGAGGAGTTTGACCGGAAGTGGGAATTTCGATATTGGGGTCGGATTCCGATCTTGAAGTTAGAGTAGGTCCGTATTGTCGAATATGACTTGTGCGCAAAATTTGAGGTCAATAGGATGCGATTTGATAGGTTTAAGCATTGAATATAGAAGTTTGAAATTCTAAATTCATTAAGCTTGTATTGGAGTGCGATTCATGGTTTTAGCGTTGTTTGATGTGATTTGATTACAAGACTAAGTCTGTGATACGTTTTGAGACTTGTTTCTATGTTCATACGGGGTCCCATGGGTCTCGGTTGAGTTTCGGGTTGTTTTCGGACCATTTCTAGACCATTTTAAGCTGCTGGTTTTTAGCTACAGCCGAGGTGATGAGAGTCCGTGCGTAGCTACTAATATGTGTAAGTCCGGGTAGTCTATGACCCAAAAGCATGTTGTACTTGGAATATTTGTGATCCTATTGACAGTTGAATTTCTTAAATCCTATCGAATTATTAAATGAATTTCAAAGAGGATTAAACATCATTTTCTTAAATCATTAAAAGAGAATTGGCTTTTATTTGGATAAACGTTTCTTGATAAATTCTTTATTTGTTGTTTGAGCATATTTCTATGTGTACCTACGTCGCATGTATGGTACGCGAGCAGGATGATTGTTTATTTAAATTTGACCGCGTCGCATGTATGATTCGCGAGCGGGGTAATAGATGCGTATGTGGTTCGTGCCGCTCGACCCTCGACGGTGCACAATTTACATTTATGTTGGATCGGGCCGTAAGACCTCGGCATGAGTTGTGCATGTTTGAATTGCTTGTCTTGAGATTTCTTTATATTGCCATTTGCTCTCCCAGACTTGAGATAATTGTTAATAAATGGATTATGAATTTGAAGACTTTTAATAAAAGGAACTTTTACCTGTTTAGTAGTTCATCTGAATCTACTGATGTCCTTAATATATAAATCCGTGAGTTATCACTCGAATAATGTTATTATTTGACCATTAGTGAGTGTTGAAGCTTCCATCTCATCTCTACTTTTTCGAGATTAGGCGGGATACTTATTGAGTACACGTTATTTTCGTACTCATGCTACACTTGTTGTGCATTTTGTTTTACATGCACATGTATTTCAATTGGCCCATTGAGCGTAGCAGCACGGGCGACCCGGAGACTAGGTCAGGTGTATTTCCCCGAGTCGACCCGCTGTTAGTGTAGTCTCAGTCTCTCATAATTGTATTTACTTTTTGTCCAATTATGTTTCGGACAGTTGTTGTACTTTATTCAAATTCTTAGAAATTTCTCATGCACTTGTGACACCAAGTTCTTGGATGGTTATGAAGTATTTTGTATTAAATGTTATCATGTAATTTGAATTGAAGTGATTATCTTTTATTTGGTAAATACGGAAGAAGATCATAGACTTCAAGAGTATTAAAATGAGAATTTAATTAAGTATTTTGGTTGGCTTTCCTGACAGTGGTGTCCGGTGCCATCACGAACCTTAGTGGATTTTTGGTCGTGACATCATAGTATCAAAGCACTAGGTTCCTAGGGTCTCACGAGTAATACGAAAGTCTAGTTGAGTCTCATGGATCGGTACGAAGACGTCCGTACTTATCTTTGGGAGGCTGCATGGCTTTTAGGAGTACTTCCCTTCTTGATTCCTTATCGTGCGATTCAATCCCTGAAGGCTTATGCCTTTAATTCCTTCCTATTCAATATTATGCGACGGGCACCACTTGTTATAAATCGAGAATTGTAATGGTACTACCTGTAAGGCCCCATAAAATTTTTGTGCATAAAACCTAGTAGATGTGGTGTCATGGTCCGAATAATGTGTTAGGAATGCATAGAATTGCTCGCCGCGGTTCAGACCCTCGGTGGTGATTTAAGTTTCAAAAATGTAAAGAATTGATTTTTCCAAAAAGTGTCAATTCTGCGGTCAGGAATGCGACCGCAGATCTGCTATGTGGACCGCATTCCTACCGCAGAGCTTAACAGAAGTTTTCCCAAAATTTGGTGTTGAGAATGCGGTCAATATGCGATCGCAGAATGGATCTGCGGACCGCAGATCTACCGCATAAATTCTCGAAGGTTTTTGAATGTCAAATCTGCGGTGCACTTTGCGACCGCAGATCAAGAATGCGGACCGCATTTTGGTTGCATTCCGTAATAGGGCTTGTGTAAATTTTGAGGCCATTCCGCGGTCACTATGCGGACTGCATGTTGATTCTGACCAGAAATTTTATAAAATTCGACCCGATCTCTTCTTTAATATAACACCTTTCTCCTTCATTTTATCATATCATCTTACCAAAATTAGAGAGAGAAGAGAGGGGTTTTAGAGAGAGAAGTTCTTCATCTTCAAAGATTGTTCCAACCACTTAGTTCAAAGGATCCTAGGGCAAGGATTCAACTTCCCCAAATCATTTCAACGTAAAAACCCTAGCTATTTTCTCTAATTTTCAGTTTTAAAATGGGTAAAGGAAGGTTTGCATATAATAGCTTTTGAAAATGGAATTTTACACTCATGCATGATTATTGAACTTGATTTTTAGTAAAGAGGAAGTGAATAGGCGTAAGAATCTGCGAAACAAGGTCGGCAAAGCTAGGATAGCTTGGGTAAGCCTAAAGTAGGATTTTAAAGGAAGAAAACTCGATACCAGGTATGTATGGCTAATTTTGATTATTGTGAAATCGCCCATATGTGTGAAATTAGTTTGGCATGTGTTAGTTTGAGAAATTGTATGTGATTTTTTGATGTCGTTGTTGGGTATTCAATTGATGATTGAACTAGATGTGGTGTGGTATGAAATATGAATTGAAAGATGACAAGGGAATTGGAATTGGTAAAGAACTGAGAAAAATTGTTGTGGAGACATATATGGTTTATTGTGGAAAGAGATGAAACACTTGAATTGTGGAAAATTGTTGAACATACTTGTGTGAGTACTCTCGAATAAGGAAACATTGTAACTTGGTTGTGATATTGGTTTGAGAAGCAATTGTGAACGTGAACCAACTTGTAAGTTACTTATTTGAACTTGTTGAAATTGTGTGCAGTACCTTATCTGTTGTTTGAAATTGTTGTATTTTAAACTGTAACGTGGGATCGGGTTGCGCACCGCAATATGAGGAAATAAGGTGTGGATAAAGCGATCGAAATCGCTATTGAAAATTGATATAAAATCAATGATGTGAAATAGTGAAAGGAGACAGCAGGAGAGTTTGAAACCTGTGGGGCACTGATTGCACCTTTGTTTGACTACTTGTTCTTTACGTGATTGATTGGTTATTGTTCAATTTGTTGATCTTAGAAAGTGCTTTGTGTTGAGAATTATCTGAAATGAGGAAAATTGTGGAAAACATGGTTTGCTGGCTTAATTGATTCTTGATGTAATTCAATCGCTTGAGTTTACTTGGGACATAGTTTGTCCATATATACTAGTACAATTCTAGTGTACTGACGTCCCTTTTGCCGGGGGCTCTACATTCGTGTTATGATTGTAGGTGGATCAGTAGCAGGCACTTCTACTTCAGCTCGTCGGCAGTAGTAATCTGCATCTTCCACTGCCCGTTTTGGTGAGCCCTTTTCTTTCTCGGGGCCTTGTGTGGCTCATGCCACTTTTATTTCAGACTTTATTCTGGATTTTGTAAGGTATAGCCGGAGCCTTGTTACCGGCAAGTATTGTATTCCCTTTTGTATCCTAGAGGCTCTGTAGACACGTAAACTGTTGGATTCCAGTCTTATGTATGTATTATGTCGGGCGATGTAAAAACTGTAAACTTGATAATGAAACACTCGTGTGGTTATATTTGTGTATTGTGAATCTGTTATAAATGGTGAGACATTTGGTTAATGAGAAACAGTCAACACAGGGGTAACGCGTGGGAATGAAAGGCACCCAGGTCCGCTTGACTGGGGCTACCCGGTCAGGCACCGGTCATGTCCCTCGATTAGGGGCGTGACACTACTGATGCACTATGGGGTGTTTCTCCATGCATAGTTGTCTGAAATATTATCATCGGCTTATAGAAGGGTATTCTGTCGTTCCAGCTCAGTAGCGGTACTTTTGAGTGCTCTGAGGCTAGGCGTAAGTTGCCAATATGCTATGAACAATTGTTCCGCAGTATTGATATGATGGTAGAACATTTGCCTACATGTATAGGCAGTGAATAACTTGAAGGGAGGTTTACTCGGTGCATGATCTAGAGATTCAGTATTTTATTCCCGATAGGGGAAAGGCAATCAGACTAAGAATGGTCAGATGTGGGCTGGTGGAGTAATGTGACTTGGAATTTGCGAGCGTGGTGGGGTTTTCTTCTATGATGAGGTGTTGTTGTCTTAATTGAACGTACTAAGTTCGCTGGTGTTATGATCTTCTACAATCCACTTTTAGGGCAAGACATCGTAAAATAGTATTGAAGATGCAGCTGACAGATAACGTAGGGTGTTGTAGTTTGGGATTTAATCAATATTTCTAATGTTGACGGTTCAAAATGATCTTCGTAAAGGTTTAAATTTAGCATAAATTGTGGGTTCAAGTGCCGCGAATATAGATTCTAATTAAGGAAACAACTGAGCAGCAAAGGATAAGGAATGACATGTGGGGAGTGTCAGGAGGTGGTTAAAATTTCTAGAAGGCCAGGTATAAGAAGCAAAGGGCGAGTAGTCGACTAAAGGGGTGAGTCTATCCAAAGTGGGAGAGTTAGGAGTCATTTGGGAAATTTTAGTGATTAGCGATTTGGGCCTACAGATTAATTTGAAGTATGGGCTATTGTGTGGCATGAGATTTGATATAAAAGAAAAGAGCTGCTTGAAATGAAGGAGGATACAACCTAACTTTGAGTTGGAAGGATGTTGTCGTGCACTTAATTGAAATCCCCAAGAGGTGAATGGGCTTGTGCAGCTAGGGAGTGAGCTTGAACTCAGGATGGGTCGTGAATTATGTGCACGTGATTTTTGCCCTAATGAATTACTCCTATAATTTCAAACAAAATAATTTCCTTTCATTATTTGCAATTTTATGGATTTTTGTGGCATTTTTGTGTTTGTGCATGTTTATTATTGCATAATTCATGAAAAATACAGAAATACTTGACATTTTCATGGAGGGTTAACCTCACATCTTAGGATTAATTAGTGATTAATATTACAAACAAAACAAAAAAAATAAAAAAATGGTTCTTTCGCATTTATACTTTTAATTTGTCTTAGTTTGTTCCATATTAGGAATTAGTTAATTTTGGAAATTAATTAGTATAATTTTAGAGTCAATTTGGGTATTTTATTTTAGTCTTACATCTGAGAAAATCAGAAAAATAATAAAAAGAAAAAAAAAAGAAATGAAAAGAAAAAGGAAACAAAAGAAGGAATCTAGTTTGGGCTATTTCAATTTAATCTCCACCGGCCCAAACATTTTGCACAAACCCGCACTAGTCCGAGCCCAGTAACCCTAATAACCCGGTCCAGACCCCCCATGTACAGAACGACACCGTTTTTGGGCTCAACTAAATCCATGGCGTTCGTTCCCTATCATCTAACGGCCCAGATTCACTCGGGGATTTAAATAAAAGTGTAATAAAACACTTTATACAATTAGAGACAAATGTTATCTTCATCGTACCCCCAGCCCCTCTACGTCTCTGCCGCCGGCTGCATCCTAACTTCGCCGCCAGAAATCGCCCACGGCGGCGGAGAACAACCAAACTTACCCAAAATTCACATCACCCCTCGCCTTCGCCTCCCCTTTCCACATCCACCATCGACTCCCTCCATATCTCACTCAAACTCCTCAATAATGCCAAACCCTAGTGCCGCCACCACCGTATACGGTGCCCCCCCCCCAAATCTCATCAAAATAATACCCTGGGTTTTCTTAGTCTCCATCTTCTTAAATCCCTATTTGTCCTTGCTCGAATCTCCCTCCAATTCCTCAAATTTCCATTTTAAAAAAGGGACAGAACCCTAAAAATCCAATTGTTCAAGTTTGTTCCAGTTACCTTAGGCCCAAGTTTGGTTTGAGACACGAAATAATGTGTTCGTTTGTTCTTGGCGAAGAGCAAAACATACACCTCATTCCGGGCTTCAAATCGAGGTCCTGTGTGATTCAATCTTCTACAATGTAAGTTTTTCTATTCTTTGTTTGTTTAACTTGATTTTTTACGTTTGTTTATGTTAGTTTGAATACTTAGGTGTTAGTTTGATTTTTGATTAGTTTAAGCATTTAATTGTTGAATGTTCTATTAGCTTCTGCTTTGATTTTTAATATGTTCGTCTTCAGTGATAATTTGTTCATTAATATTGTTTGTGATTAGAATCTTTAAATCTAGGGTTAAGCATGTTCATAGTTGTAGTTTAAAATTTTTTCTGTTGCATTTAATGTTTTTCAGGTTAATTGAATAATGTTCTAAGTCTTCCTGTGCAATTTAGGTCTGTTCTAACAGGTTCAATTTTGTGTTTAATGGAATTAAGTGATCCCTAATTATCTACTGCAATTTAATTTGGTCAAATGTTAGGCTTAGTCAAGTGGATTGTTTGGTTATAGCTGAAAGAGGGTGAAGTTTAGCTTAATACTAGTTTAGTAATTCATGAGTAGTACAGGGCCAGTAATGGAATGGGATAGCAACTGAATTTGGAAGCTCTAAAACACTCTAGAATAGAGTTCAATTTAGAATTTCAGAAAATATAGTAGGATAACATGGAAAATAAGTAAGTTCTTTAGGGACTTTTAAGCAAAGATAAAAATTAAGGAAGGATTTAAAAGAAAAACTAAAATTTAAAGTTCCCCTTTAGTTTTGCCTATAAAAGGCAGTAGGTACTGCATTCTTGAACAAGTTTTCAGATCTAGAATTCCCCCCAAAAATTCCCTAAGTCTCCACAAACTTAAATTTGAGTTTAAGATCAGAAACCATATCTGGAATTTGAAAATTTTTCTTCATCTGAAAATCTCCAAAAAACAAAATACAACAAAGCTATAGAAAAACTAAAAAGAGTACTGTTACATTGTGTTTTTTAGGCCAATTTCAAGTTCTAGCAATTGTTTTCCTAGTGGTTAAGGTGCTACAAAGGTTTTGGTTTAGGTTTGGTTTGAATTTGGTTTGTTCAAGTTGAATTATGGTCTATTGAAGTTTCAGAAGCTTACTGTGTTTAATTTCAAGTAATTTTGGGGTCAATTAAGTTGTTTTGGTCATCTATGTGACGTGTCAATTTCTGAGTTCATTCCTCGGTTTTTTTGGGAGAAGTTGTTTTGATTCGAAAATTATTCCTATTATGGCTAGTTGTGATATGTTGATTTGTCACTTACTTACTGCTGCTGACTTCTCCTTTTTCTATTTGATTCACACTTCAGGTACGCATATCAACATTACCTCGATGTAGTTGTTGAAACAGAAATGAAATAAAGCATTTTCACATTCTCTGCTTTACGACGTGTGTTCATTTGAATAATGTATAGATAGTTAGATATATGTTAACCGATATGCATTTGTATAATATAGTTTAGTTTTGATTTGTACTGACATAAATAATGGACTACGAGTTAATATATTCTGTTTAGTTTGATCCAGTAGATTAGTTCAGGCAGGTTTTATTCTCAGTTCTTTTTTCTTCAACTCAGTTGAATTTTATTGAGTCAAATGTTGCTTATTGATTCAAATGTTGAGTTAGAATTATAATGCTTTGGAGTTAGGATTTTAGCATGTTCACGTGTTGCTGTAACTAGTACACTGCCAAGAATTTTAAATAGTTACATTAGTTAAGATTTGATGGTGATGTTTTAACTATACAATTGAACTATTGAATAGATACACTGGACATTTAAATTCACGACTGGTTTGCTAATTTTAGGCAATGTTTTCAAGTTTTAGCCCTATTAGTGATAAATGAAGTTTAACTATTGGTTATGTTCAGAAACGCGACAGTGGATAAATAGATAAAGAAAGCTGAGCTTTGGAATTGAAAACCAAATCTGATTGGTTTAGATGTCTAGCAACTTTTTGGTTTTATTGAGATGTTAAATTTAATGAGGTCCGAAATTCCATGTGTAAAGTTTAAAAAACCAATATCAATATTTCAAATAAGTGTGTTTGAATTTAAGATAGGCAAGCATTGATTTCAATAAGTGTCACGACCCCAACCCCGGTTGTGATGCCGCTTAACACTAATGCAAAGCAAGCCCGACCATTCACTCTCTCAACCCGAGCATGAAGCTCAAAATCAATTAATTAAATAGTTAAATCAAATATCAATACTCATAGTTGAAATAATTAAATGAAAACAATACGAAACTCTAACATAAACTGTAACTCCCAAAGACTTGGGGTCATAAGTCTAGAGCCTCTAAATAATACATAGTCAAGAATCCTCAACAATAAATATGTTGTAAAGTACGGAAATAATAAACGGATAGGTGAGGAGTCGGGTCCTACAAACGTCAAGCAGCTACCTCGACAACTCCTGAAAAGCTTGGAAACAGCAACTAGCTCAACTAAGCTCCCGAAGTAACTGCATCTGCACACAAGGTGCAAGGAGTAGAGTGAGTACTTTCAACTCAGTGGTAATAGGCATGTATAATGTCTCACAGTAAGAAATCCCTAATATAGCACAATGCAAAGCCATAACCAATTAGTCTACACATTCATCAATGAAACAACAACAGGTAATGACTGGTAGAACAAGTGAATAATAATGCATGAATGCAATGCAATTCACATGACCACAACGGCGCCTAGCCCTATCCCTTTAACATCGACGACACTCACTTGGGGTGTGTACAGACTCTGTAGGGGCTACTACAACCCAAGCGCAATATAATCATAGCATTCGCTGCGCGTGCAGCCCGATCCACCATCAATTCATATATGTATAAATATATATATATATATATATATAGTATGCATGCAAGCCACCAGGCACAGTCAAAATTATCATTTAAGTTCTAATTATCAGGAGTTACGTATTTAGTGTTTAAAATCTCAGAATTTTACTAATCATTACCAAACAGTGTTCCTCTCAGGACTGATATCTGAAAACATGCTAATATCATGAAAACCGTGATAATCATCCCTAAGGGATCCAAATAATCAGCATTCAGCCCAAATATGATCATAACAATCCAAGTAGGATGTTTGTCAACCAATTTCTAACCAATAACACAGTACTAACATCACTCAGGCGAACTAAGTCATAGTCCTCGATCACAAACAACCCTGCACTCGCCGTAAAGTACGTGTCACACCTGAATATAGCATCATAGTGTGATATATCGGGGTTTCAAACCCTCAGGTCATCATCCACATCTATTACTCACCTCAAGCCGGCCACGGGACTACTCCGCTAAGCCTTTTCCTTTCGAATCAGCCTAGTCGCATGTCGAATCTGATCAAAAAAACAATTAATATATTACTATATGCTAAAGAAACATAACCCAATCAAAATTACTCGAAAAACACAAAAAATTATGAAGTTGGGAAAACTCGAGCCCCGGGCTCACTTCTCAAAAAATTACGAAATTCACATCACCGGATTCCTCGTCTTGCCACGAGTCCGTTCTTATAAAATTCATCAAAATTGGAGTTCAAATTCCCCTCAAATACCAAAATTACAATGCAAACCAAGCCCTAACTTCTTCAAATTATTACCCAATTTCGGAGAATTAAAGGATAAATCTTCACATAAATCTACCAAAAAGCTCTCAAGGTGGTGTAAAAATGGAGGAAATATAATATAGGTCGCGGATGAAATAACCCTTAAAAATATTCTGTCCGCCCAATTCTTCCTCTATGCGATGGAAACACTACTAATGCGATAGCATAGCACAAATTCAAACCTCCCACACATCTTCTTACGCGATCGCAGAAGAGCCCTTCCAATCGCAGAGCACTTCCTTCCACCTCTACGCGATCGCATGACTACCTACGCGACTGCACTGACTAGGTTCCAAAGCCTATGCGATCGCAGAGCCCTTTACACGGTCGCATAGAGCAAATCTGAGCTCCCTCCAATTCCTTCTATACGATCGCAGCGCCAGGCTCACGATCGCGAAGAGCAAATTTGCTTTGCAATTTCTGCTGCATTTTTCAAAGTAAAAAATCTCCGTTAGCCATCTGAAATCACGCCGAGTCTCTCGGGACATCAACCAAAAGCACAGATATGATCTATTACCTCATTCAAACTTGCTCGAACCATAAAACTCTATCGTTAACTTCAAAATTGTCAATTGTTCATCAAATCAATGCTTAAGTTAAACTAAAACTTTAAAAATTATCATTCAATCAAAACCTCAACCAAACGATGTCCGAATGACCTAAAAATTTGCAGACATATCAAAAATCACCCAACGAAGCTACTGCAACTCTCGAAATTCCATTCCGACCCTCAGATCAAAATCTCACCTACCAACCGGATTTCACCAAAATTCAACCTTCATCAATTCAAGCCTAATTCTACATCGGACCTCCAAATTGAATTCTGACATCACTCCTAAGTCACCAATCAACCCCGAAGCTACCCAAACCACCGGAACTCACATCCGAGCTCTCTAACTACTTAGTCAACTTCTGGTTAACTTTTCCAAAACAAGCTTCCTTCAAAAAGGCTAAGTGCCATATTTCCAACCAAAACCAATCCAATTCTACCCGATCAACTCAAATACTGATGTTGAAACATAGAACAAAATAATATGGGGAAAACGGGATGGTAACTCACGTGACGATAGGCCGGGTCGTCACATCCTCTCCAACTAAAAACAAACGCTCGTCCTCGAGCGGGTCAAGAAAAATACTTGGAGTCTCAAATAAGTTGGGATATCTACTCTGCATCTCCTGCTCGGTTTCCCAAGTAGCCTCCTTCATGGGCCGACCTCTCCACTGCACCTTCACTGAAGCTATATCTTTAGACCTCAACTTTTGAACTTGTCGACCCAAAATAGCCACCGGCTCTACATCATAAGTCAAATCATCATCCAGCTGAACTGTACTGAACTTCAACACATGTGACAGGTCCCCAACATACTTCCAGAGCATAAACACATGAAACTCCTGGTGCACACTATAGAGGATGGGTGGAAAAGCAAGCATATAGGCTACCTCTCCAATCCTCCTGAGTATCTCAAAAGAGCCAATGAACCTTGGACTCAACTTCCTTTTCTTTCCAAATCTCATGATGCCTTTCAAAGGTGAAACCTTTAGCAAGACCTTCTCGCCCACCGAATACGATACATCTCAGACCTTCCGGTCCGTATAACTCTTCTGGTGTGATTGAGCTGTACGAAGTCTCTCTTGAATCACATTCACCTTATCTAAGGCATCCTAGACCAACTCTATCCCCAACAACCAAGCCTCGCCGGGCTCAAACCAACCGACTAGAGATCTACACTGTCTCCCATATAAGGCCTCATATGGAGCCATCTGAATGCTGGATTGATAGTTGTTGTAATAAGCAAACTCTGCAAGAGGCAAGTAATCAGCCTAAGAACCTCCAAAGTGAATAACACAGGCAAGCAACATGTCCTCCAATATCTGAATGGTACGCTCGAACTGCCCGTCCGTCTGGGGATGAAATGTTGTGCTCAGCTCTACCTGTGAACCCAACTCTCGCTAAAAAGTCCTCCAGAACTGAGAAGTGAACTGAGCACCCCTATCTAATATAATAGAAACTGGGACCCCATGCAACCGTACAATCTCCCGGATGAAAATCTCTGCCAGCCGCTCCGAAGAATAGGTGGTACATACAGGAATGAAGTGCGCGGACTTGGTCAGCCGATCCACAATCACCCTAACTAAATAAAACTTCCTCGATGTCCGGGGGAGACCACTCACAAAGCATATAGTAATCCTCTCTCATTTCCACTCGGGAATATCCATGCGCTAGAACACACCATCGGGCCTCTGATGATCATACTTGACCTGGTGACAGTTGAGGCACCGAGCTACATGACTCACAATGTCCTTCTTCATTCTTTGCCACCAGTAATGCTGCGTCAAGTCCTGATACATCTTCGCGGCACCCGGATAAATGGAATATCACGAGTTGTGGGCCTCCTCCAATATCAACTACCAAAGCATATCCACATTGGGCACGCAAATTCGGCCCTGCATCCTCAAGACACCATCACCATTAATGGTCACATCCCTGGGATCATCATGTTGAACTTTATCTTTAAGGACAAGCAAATGTGGATCATCATACTGACGCTATCGGATGCGGTCATACAAGGAAGACCAAGATACCACACAAGCCATCACCCGACTTGGCTCTGAAATATCCAACCTCACCATCCAATTGGCCAACTATCCAATTGGCCAACGCCTGAACATCAGCTGCAAAGGGCCTCTCCCCAACTGAAATATACACCAAGCTTCCCATACTAACTGTCTTCCACCTCAACGCATCAGCCACTACATTGGCCTTCCTGGGACGATACAATATGGTGATATCATAACCCTTAAGCAACTCAAGCCACCTCCACTACCTCAGATTAAGATCCTTCTGTTTAACAGATGTTGAAGGCTGCAATGATCAGTATACACCGCACAAGAAACACCATACAAATACTGCCTCCAAATCTTCAACGCATGGGTTATAGCTATTAACTCCAAATCGTGCACAAAATAGTTCTTCTCATGTGGTTTCAACTGACGAGAAGCATAAGTAATAACTCTACCATCCTGCATCAGCATGCATCCAATCCCAACTCTCAAGGCATCACAATACATTGTGTAAGAGCCTGAAGCAGATGGCAGTACTAATAGTAGAGCCATAGTCAAGGCCGTCTTGATCTTCTGAAAGCTCTCCTCGCACTCCTCCGACCACACAAATGGTGCGCCCCTCTGAGTCAACCTGGTCAAGGGCAATGCAATAGAAGAAAATACCTCTACAAACCGACGATAATACCCTGCCAGCCCAAGGAAACTATGGATCTCAGTAGCTGGGGTCGGTCTAGACCAGCACCGCACCACCTCTATCTTCTTTGGATCAACCCGAATACCATTACTGGACACCACGTGCCCCAGGAAAGCCATGGACTCTAGCCAAAATCCACATTTGGAGAACTTAGCATAAAGCTTCTCTTCTCTCAACCTCTGCAATACCACCTTCAAGTTATGTGCGTGCACTTCCTGGCTACGTGAGAATACCAAGATATCATCAATAAACTGTAAGGCCCCGTAAAATTTTTGTGCATAAAACATAGTAGTTGTGGTGTCATGGTCCGAATAATGTGTGCATAGAATTCTTCGCGGCGAGCAAGCTCGCCGTGGTTCGGTCCCTTGGTAGTGATTTAAGTTTCAAAAATGTAAAGAATCGATTTTTCAAAAAAGTGTCAATTCTGCGGTCAAGAATGCGATCGCAGATCTGCTATGCGGACCGCATTCTTGCCTCAGAGCTTCACAGTTGGTTAACCAAATTTGATGTTGAGAATGCGGTCAATATGCGATCGCAAAATGGATTCTGCGGACCACAGATCTACCGCATAAATTCTCGAAGGTTTTTGAATGTCAAATCTGCGGTGCACTTTGCGACCGCAGATCAAGAATGCGGACCGCAGTCTGGTCGCATTCCGTAACAGCCCTTGTGTAAATTTTGGGGCAATTGTGCTGTCACTATGCGGACCTCATGTTGATTCTGCGATCGCAGAATTGACCACAGAATTGACCCGACCAAGATTTTGGTAAAATTTTGACCCGATCTCTTATTTAATATAACGCCTTTCTCCTTCATTTTCTCATATCATCTTACCAAAATTAGAGAGAGAAGAGAGGGGTTTTAGAGAGAGAAGTTCTTCATCTTCAAAGATTGTTCCAACCACTTAGTTCCAAGGGATCCTAGGGCAAGGATTCAACTTCCCCAAATTTTTTCAAGTTAAAAACCCTAGCTATTTTCTCAAATTTTCAGTTTTAAAATGGGTAAAGAGAGGTTTGCATATAATAGCTTTTGAAAATGGAATTTTACATTCATGCATGATTATTGAACTTGGTTTTTAGTAAAAAGAAGTGAGTAGAAGTAAGAGTCTTCAAGAACAAGGTCGGCAAGAGTAGGATATCTTGGCTAAGCATAAAGTAGGAGGTTAAAGGGAGAAAACTCGATACCAGGTATGTATGGCTAATTTTGATTCTTGTGAAATCGCCTATATGTGTGAAATTAGTTTGGCATGTGTTAATTTGAGAAATTGTATGTGATTCTTTGATGTCGTTGTTGGGTATTTAATTGATGATTGAAATAGATCTGGTGTGGTATGAAATATGAATTGAGAGATGACAAGGGAATTGGAATTGGTAAAGAACTGAGAACAATTGTTGTGGTGGCATATATGGTTTATTGTGGAAAGAGATGAAACACTTGAATTGTAGAAAATTGTTTAACATACTTGTGTGAGTACTCTCGAATATGGAAACATTGTAACTTGGTTGTGATATTGTCTTGAGAAGTAATTGAGAACATGAAACAATGTGCAAGTTGCTTATTTGAACTTGTTGAAATTGTGTGTAGTACTTTATCTGTTGTTTGTAATTGTTGTGTTTTAAACTGTAAGGTGGGATCGGGTTGCGCGCCGAAACATGAGGAAATAAGGTGTGGGTTGGGGTGATAAGGGTGGCCGAGGTAATAAGGGAGGATGAGGTAATAAGGATAAAGCGATAGAAATCGCTATTGAAAATTGATATAAAAATCAATGATGTGAAATTGTGAAAGGAGACAGCAGGAGAGTTTGAAACCTGTGGGGCACTGATTGCCCCTTCGTTTGACTACTTGTGCTTTACGTGATTGATTGGTTATTGTTCAATTGTTGATCTTATAAGGTGCTTTGTGTTGAGAATTATGTGAAATGAGGAAAATGTCTAAAACATGATTGGCTGGCTTAATTAATTCTTGATGTAATTCAATGGCTTGAGTTTACTTGGGATAAAGTTTGTCCATACATACCAGTACAATTCTAGTGTACTGACGTCCCTCCTTTTGCCGGGGGCGCTACATTCGTGTTATGATTGTAGGAGGATCAGTAGCAGGCACCTCTACTTCAGCTCATCGGCAGTAGTATCCTTCATCTTCCACTGCTTGTTTTGGTGAGCCCCTTCTTCCTCGGGGCCCTGTGTGGCTCATGCCACTTTTATTTCAGACTTTATTTTGGATTTTGTAAGGTATAGCCAGAGCCTTGTTACCAGCAAGTATTGTATTTCCTTTTGTATCCTAGAGGCTCCGTAGACACGTTAACTGTGGGGTTCCAGTCTTATGTATTTATTATGTCGGGCGATGTAAAAACTGTAAACTTGATAATGAATCACTCGTATGATTATATTTGTGTATTGTGAAGTCAGTTATGAATAGTAAGATATTTGGTTAATGAGAAACAATCAACACAGGAGGTAACGCGTGGGAGTGAAAGACACCCAGGTCCGCTTGACTGGGGCTACCCAGTCAGGCACCGGTCATGTCCCTCGATTTGGGTCGTGACATAAACACAATCACAAATGAATCCAAGTATGGCTTGAACACGATGTTCATCAATTGCATGAATGCGGATGGGGCATTAGTCAGCCCAAAAGACATAACCAGAAACTCATAATCCCATATCTGGTTCTGAGTGCTATCTTCATAATATCCGAATCTCTAATCTCCAGCAGATGATCGCCTAAATGAAGATCAATCTTAGAAAACACTCTGGCCCCCTTTAATTGGTCAAATAAATCATCTATCCAAGGTAGAGGATACTTGTTCTTCACAGTCACCTTGTTCAACTGTCTATAGTCAATGCACATCCTCATTGTGCCATCCATCTTCTTCACAAATAAGACCGCTGCACCCCATGATGACACACTTGGCAAATAAAACCCTTATCTAGAAGCTCCTGAAGCTGATCTTTCAACTCTTTTAAATCAGCTGGTGCCACATAATAGGGAGGAATAGAGATGGGCTGAGTGCCCGACACTAGATCAATACCAAAGTTGATGTCCTTGTCCGGCGGCATGCCCAGCAAATCTGCTGGAAACACATCAAGAAAGTCCCTCACCACAGGAACAGAATCAAGACTAGGAGTCTCAGCTCAAACATCCCTCACAAAAGACAGATACGATAAACAACCTTTCCCAACTATCCGCTGGGCTTTTAAGAAATAAATCATATGGCTGGGAACATAGCCGGACATACCGTGCCACTCAATCCTCGGAATACCCGTAATAGCCAACGTAACTATCTTCGCATGACAGTTCAAAATAGCATGGTACAGAGATAGCTAATCCATACCCAGAATGACATCGAAGTCTACTATATCCAACAACAACAAATTAACTCGGGTCTCTAGACCCCCAATAGTCACCAGATAAGATCGAAATACGTGATCCACAATGATAGTATCACCCATCGGGTAGATACATGCACCGGCAAGACAAGACAACCGCGGATAGTACCTCGATGATGGGAGAAATATGAAGACACAGAAGAGTATGTACACCAGGGATCAAACAAAATAGAAGCATCCCTGTGACAGACTGAAATAATACATGTAATAACATCATCTGAAGCAATAACATCTATCTTTCCTTGAAGAGCATAAAAGCAAGCCTGACCACCACTGGATCGATCCCCATCCCTGGAGCGGCCCCTAGCTGTCTGACCTTCACCCCTACCTGACTGGGATGGTGCTGAAGTAGATGGAACAGAAGAGGAAGGTTGATCCCTCTGCTGAGACCGTCTGCCACGAAGTCGAGTACATTGTCTCCTCATGTGGCCAAACTCACCACACTCACAGTAACTACCCGGTGCTAGATAAGGGGACATATAGGAACCACTCGCTGCAGATGAACCCTGGGCTGAAGGAGTAGGAGTAGAACTCTTAGGTGGAAGGGCACTAAGTGAAGATTGGCACTGCTGAAATCCCCGACGACCACGGCCTAAAGAAGCCCCACTGTGCTCTGAGCGACCTAACTAAGGAGGCCTGAATGAATGAACTCTGTTCCGCTGGAATTGGCCCCGAGATGGAGCACCACTAAAACCACCTGAAGCTCGAGGCCTCTTGGCCTCTCTCTCCTCACGCTCGCTATGATAATCTATCTCACTTTGACAAGCCATGTCATCTACCTCCTCAAACAAGGCACCCGTAACCCTCTCTTTGGTCATCAAAATGTGAATCGGATAGTTGGGCCATCTACGAACCTCCTAATCCTCTCCCGATCAGTCGGGATAATCCAAGTAGCATGCCGAGCTAGATGTGTAAACTTTAACTCATACTGGGTAACAGTCATGTCCCCCTAAATCAACCGCTCAAACTCACGGTGCAACTCCTCCCTGCGAGAGTGTGGTACATACTTCTCTAGGAAGAGAGAGGAGAATTGCTACCATGTGAGAGGCGTTATCCCAACAGGCCTATGCCTCTCAAACTGCTCCCACTAAGCAAATGCAGACCCTGAGAACTAGAAGGTAGTAAATGCCACCCCACTCAACTCTGAGATACCCGCGGTGCAAAGCATGCACTGACACTTATCCAAAAAAACCTGGGCATCCTCGCTCTTAGTTCTACTAAAAACGGGAGGCTGAAGTTTGGTGAACCTCTCAAGATGACACAACTCGTCGTCTGGCATAACTGGAACCACATGGTCCTGAATTGGCATAACCAGATGAGCTGGAGCTGCTCCCGGTGTCTGCAAACCTTGAACTACCTGCTCTGGTGTGCGAGCAATGTGGGTCTGACTGTCTCCCCCTGCCTGAGAAGTAGTTGCTGTAGTAGAAGCCGCAACTACCCGGGCTAACCCAGTACACACTAATAGGATTTGTGCTAAGGTCTCCTGGAGACATGGTATCTCAACAGGCACTGCCGGTGCCTAAACATGGGCTACTGGAATATCTGTAGATGGAATCTGACCCTGAGCCTGATCAACAGTTGATGGAATCCGACCCTAAGCCTGGTCAACTGGTGGGCCAGTAGATGTTGTCTCTACTGCCCTGCGTCTACCGCAACCACGGCCTCTAGGTGGCACGTGTGGTCATCTACCAGGTCCGGTAGCACGAGTTCTCGCCATCTGTAAAAGGATAGAACACATAAATTTAGTTCTCAGGACAACAAAGCCGCACGACAAGATTTCCAAGGATATGAAGTGTTTCCTAAAGGTTCTGCAGCCTCTAGTGGAGAAATACAAGCATCCCCATATCATTCCATGAGACTCTACTAAACCGGCTCATGACCCATGAGGTCTAGTAACCTAGGCTCTGATACCAAATTGTCACAACCCCAAACCCGGTCGTGATGGAGCCGATTAACTCTCTCAACCTGAGCATGAAGCTCAAAACCAATTAATTAAATACTTAAATCAAATATCAATAATCATAGTTGAAATACTCAAATGAAAATAATACGAAACTCTAACATAAACTGTACCTCCCAAAGACCTAGGGTCATGAGTCTAGAGCCTCTAAATAATAAAGAGTGAAGAATCCTCAATGATAAATATGTTCTAAAGTACAGAAATAATAAAGGGATAAGTGAGGAGTCGGGTCCTGTGGATGTCAACAAGCCACCTCGACAACTCCTGAAAACTCTACCAACAGCAATTAGCTCAACTAAGCTCCCGAAGTACTTAAATCTCCACACAAGGTGCAGGGAGTAGAGTAAGTACTTCCAACACAGTGGTAATAGCAATGTATAATGTCTGACAGTAAGAAATCCCAAATATAACACAATGCAAAGTTATAACTAATTAGTCTACACATTAATCAATGAAACAACAACAGGTACTCACAGGTAGAACGAGTAAATAACAATGCATGAATGCAATGCAATACACATGACCGCTGCAGCGCATAGCCCGATCCATTTAACGTCGACGACGCTCACTGGGGGTGTGTACACACTCCATAGGGGCTCATACAGCCCAAACGCAATATATTCATAGCATTCGCTGTGGCGTGCAGCCCGATCCGCCATCAGTCTCTCTCTCTTTATATATATATATATATATATATAGCAATATATTCATAGCATTCGCTGTGGCGTGCAGCCCGATCCACCATCAATCACTCTCTCTCTTTATATATATATATATATATATATATATATATATATATATATATATATTATCATTTAAGTTTCAATTATCAGGAATTACAGATTTAGTGTTTAAATTCTCAAAATTTTACTAATCATTACCAGACAATGTTCATCTGAAGACTGATATAAAGAAAACATGATAATATCATGAAAATAGTGATAATAATCCATAAGGGATCCAAATAATCGGCATTCAGCCCAAATATGATCATAACAATCGAAGTAGGATATTTGTCAACCAATTTCTAACCAATAACACAGTACTAACATCACTCGGGCGGACTAAGTCATAGTCCCCGATAACAATCAACCCCGCACTAGCCGCAGAGTACGTGTCTCGCCTCAATATAGCGTCACAGTGTGATATACCGAGGTTTCAAACCCTCAGGTCATCATGCACATCTATTACTCACCTCAAGCCGGCCACGGGACTACTCCGCTAAGCCTTTAACTTTCGAATCAGCCTCCTCACATGCTAAATCTGATCAAAACCACAACAAATACATTTCTATATACTAAAAAAACATAACCCAATCGAAATTACTCGAAAAACACTAAAATCATGAAGCTGGGAAAACCCGAGCCTCGGGCCCACTTCTCAAAAAATTAAGAAATTCACATCACCGTATTCCTCATCTCTCCACGAGTCAGTAAATATAAAATTCATCAAAATCGGAGTTCAAATTCCCCTTCAAATTCCAAAATTACAATCCAAAAACGAAGCCCTAACTTCTTTCAATTTTTACCCAATTTCAGAGAATTAAAGGATGAATCTTCAGTTAAATGGTATTTCTAGACCACGAGGCTTACCTCCAATCACATCCCGTCGAAATCCCCATCAAAATCTATCTAAATTCTCTCAAGGTGGTGTAAAAATGGAGAAAATATGATATAGGTCGCAGTTGAAATAACCCTTAAAACTATTCTGTCCGCCCAGTTCTTCCTCTATACGATCGCAACACTACCAATGTGATCGCATAGCACTTCCTTCCAGCTCTATGCGATCACATGCCTACCTACGCGACCATACTGACCAATCTCCCAAGCCTATGCGATTGCAGAGCCCTTTACACGGTCGCATAGAGAAAATATGAGCTCCCTCCAATTCCTTCTATGCGATAGCAACCCCAGGCTCGCGATCGCGAAGAGCAAATTTGCCCTGCAATTTCTGCTGCATTGTTCAACATCATAAATCCCCGTTAGCCCTCTGAAATCACCCCGAGGCCCTCGGGACCTCAACTAAAAGCAAGAATATTATCTATTACCTCATTCAAACTTGCTTAAACCAATAAACTCTATCGTTAACATCAAAATTGTCAATGTTTCATCTAATCAAGGCTTAAGTTAAACTAAAACTTTAAAAATTCTCATTCAATCAAAAACCCGACCAAACGACATATAAATGACATAAACATTTGCAGACATATCCAAAATCACCTAACGAAGCTACTGCAACTATCGGAATTCCATTCCTACCCTTGAATCAAAATTCACCTACCATCCACAATTTGCCAAAATTCAACCTTCGCCAATTCAAGCCTAATTCTACTCTAGACCTCCAAATAGAATTCTGACTTCACTCCTAAGTTCAAAATCATCCCCCGAAGCTACCCGAACCACCAAAACTCACATCCGAGCCCTCTAACTACATAGTCAACTTTCAGTTGACTTTTCCAAAACAAGCTTCATTCAAAAAGGCTAAGTGCCATATTTCCAACTAAAACCAGTCCAATTCTACCCGATCAACTCAAATACTAATATTGAAATATAGAACAACATAATACGAGGAAAACGAGGCGGTAAATCACGTGACGACGGGCTAGGTCATCAAAATAAGTTTTAAATAATTCAACCAGTTGCAAATTATTAAGTCCAAATTGAGTTTGGGCCCGCATTCAGCCGTGCGATGTCCAACTTGAAATTGACTGTGCATTCTTTCTTCTTGGACTAAGATTGAAGCCCAAAGAAACTGTTCAAGGTTTAAGACTTTCGAGTTAGGTAGTGGGTTCAAATTAAAAGGTTTTCCTTTTGTTTGAATCAGGACTTGAACTTGAGGCCTGAATCTTATAACGTTAATTAACTAGGCCCCTTTTAGAGACAAAATAAATAGATAATTATAGTTTGCTATAGGATGGCCTTTAAATAAAATAAATGAGATGAGCCTCGCCAAACAAAAATGCATAAACCGTGGGGCCCTCATTAAGTGCTTATATTAAAATATTTAGAATTCGAGACGTGTCGTTTATCGAATTTTCACGGTCTCCCGCGAAGTTAATAACCCGTTAGTCTCTTTCGGCACACTTTTAATAATTTACCTTCTTAAATATGGATGTGCATTTCATGCAACCCAAATCCAAATCCGACACGTTAAATATGAATATGTCGAGGATTCAGGTGCATTTCATGTGATGCAATCCAAAATCGCGTTCTTAAATGACGTTCGCTTTCTTAAAAATTGACTAAAAGTGGTAAATAATTCTAAAATTGCACTATAGGTTTTAACATGTATAAAAATTAGATTTTAGCCAGATATAAAGTTGAGCGGTTGTGCTAGAACCACGGAATTCTGGAGTGCCTAACCCTTTCTCCTGGGTTAACATAATTCCTTACTCGGATTTCTGGTTCGTGACTGTAATACAGAGTCATACCCTTTCCTCGATTAGAGATTCAAACTGGTGACTTGGGACACTATAAATCTCCCAAGTGGCGACTCTGAATTTCTTAATAAACGAATCCCATTTCGATTGTCCTTTAATTGGAAAAAAACTCTGTTTATTATACCCTTCACGGGGTGTAGTAGCGAAAAGGGAGTTGTGAGCACGTTATTTTTTCCCTATATGAATTACTCCCATAATTTCAAACAAAATAATTTCTTTCGTTATTTGCAATTTTATGGATTTTTTGTGGCATTTTTGCTGATTGTTTACATTTGTTTGTGCACATTTATTATTGCTTAATTCATGAAAATACAAAAATACTTGATATTTGCATGGAGGATTAACCTCACATCTTAAGATTAATTAGTGATTAATATTAAAAACAAAACAAAGAAAATAACAAAATGGTTCTTTCGCATTTATACTTTTAATTTGTCTTAGATTGTTCTGAATAAGGAATTAGTTAATTTTGAAAATTAATTAGTATAATTTTAGAGTCAATTTGGGCATTGTATTTTAGCTTTACATTTGAGAAAATTAGAAAAATAATAAAAAGCAAAAAAAATAAAAATGAAAAGAAAAGGGAAAACAAAAGAAGGAATCTCGTTTGTGCTATTTCAATTTAATCTCCACAGGCCCAAACATTATGCACAAACCCGCCCCAGTCCAAGCACAATAACCCCATAACCCGGTCCAGACCCCCATGTACCAAACGACACCGTTTTGGGCTCAATTAAATCCATGTCGTTCGTTCTCTATCATCTAACAGCCCAGATTCGCTCAAGGGATTTAAATAAAAATGTAATAAAACACTTTATACAATTAGAGACAAATGTTATCCTCATCGTACAGCCTTCCCCTATCCGTCTCTGCCGCCAGCTCCACCCTAACTCCGCCGCAAGAAATCGCCCGCGGCGGCGGAGAACAACCAAACATACCCAAATTCATATAACCCTCTCGCCTACGCCTCCCCGTTCCATATCCACCATCAACTCCCTCCAAATCTCACTCAAACACCGCAAAAATGCCAAACCCTAGCGCTGCCACCACCGTACACGGTGGTGCCGCCCTCCCCAAATCTCTTCAAAATAATACCTTGGGTTTTATTAGACTCCCTCTTCTCAAATCCCTGTTTTTCCTTGTTCGAATCCCCCTCCAATGCCTCGAATTACCATTTTAAAAAAGGGACAGAACCCTAGTATTCCAATTGTTCGAGTTTGTTCCAGTTTCCTTAGGCCCAAGTTTAGTTTCAGACGCAAAAATGTGTTCGTTTGTTCTTGGAAAAGAACAAATGTTCACATCATTCTGTGCTTCAAATCAAGGTCCTGTATGATTCAATCTTCTACAATATAAGTTTTTCTGTTCTTTGTTTGTTTAACTTAATTTTTCATGTTTGTTTCTGTTAGTTTGAACACTTAAGTGTTAGTTTAATTTTTGATTAGTTTAAGCATTTAATTGTTGAATATTCTGTTAACTTCTGCTTTGATTTTCGATATGTCCGTCCTCTATAATAATTTGTTCATTAATATTAGTTATGATTAGAATCTTTAAATCTTGGGTTAAGCATGTCCATAGTTGTAGTATAAAATTTTGATGTTTCGTTTAATGTTCTTCAGGTTAATTGAATATTGTTATAAGTCTTCCTGTGCAATTTAGGTCTGTTCTAATAGGTTCAATTTTGTGTTTAATTCAGTTAAGTGATCCCTAATTATTTACTACAATTTAATTTGGTCAAATGTTAACATTAGTCGAGTGGACTATTTGGTTATAGCTGAAAGAGGGTGAGGTTTAACTTAATACTAGTTTAGTAATTTCATGAGTTGTATAGGGGCGGTAAGGGAATAGGATAGCAACTGATTTTGAAGCTCTAGAACACTCTAGAATAGGGCTCAATTTAGAATTTTCGGAAATATACTAGGATAACTTGGAAACTAAGTCAGTTCTTCAGGGACTTTTAAGTAAACATAAAAATTAAAGAATGATAAAAAAAGAAAACTAAAAATCTGAAGTTTCCCTTTAGTTTTGCTTATTTAAGGAAGTAGGTACTACCTTGTTGAACAAGTTTTCAGATCTAGAATTCCCCTCAAAAATTCTTGTAGTCTCCACAAACTAAAATTTGAATTTCAAATCAGAAAACCATATCTGGAATTCAAAAATCTCTTCTTCATATGAAAATCTCCAAAGAAACACAAAAAAGCTATAGAAAACCCAAAAAGAGTAATGTTATATTGAGTTTTCTAGGCCAATTTCAAGTTCTAGCAATTGTTTTCCTAGTGACTAAGGTGCTACGAAGGTTTTTGTTTAGGTTTGGTTTGAATTTGGTTTGTTCAAGTTTAATTCTGGTCTATTGAAGTTTCAGAAGCTTACTGTGTTTAATTTCAATTAATTTTGGGGTCAATTAAGCCGTTTTGGTCATTTATGTGGCATGTCAATTTCTGAGTGCATTCCTGGGTGTTTATTGGAGAAGCTGTTTCGATTAGAAAATTATTCTTATTGCGGCTGGTTGTGATCTGTTGATTTGTCACCTACTGCTGCTGACTTCTCCTTTTTCTATTTGATTCATACTTTAGGCACACATCTCAACATTACCTCGATGTAGTTGCTGCAATAAAAGTGAAATAAAGCATTTTCACGTTCTCTGCTTCACGACGTGTGTTATTATGAATGATGTATAGATAGTTAGATATATGTTAACTGATATGCATTTGTCCAATATAGTTTAGATTTGATTTGAACTGACTTAAACAATGGCTGCGAGTTAATATATTTTGTTTAGTTTGGTTCAGTAGATTAGTTCAGGTAGGATTTATTCTCAGGTCTTTTCTCTTCAACTCAGTTGAATTCTATTGACTCTAATGTTTCTTATCGATTCAAATGTTGAGTTGAGTTATCATGTTTTGGAGTTGGGCTGTTAGCATGTTCACCTGTAGTTGTAACTAGTACACTGTCAGGAATTTTAAATAGTTACATTAGTTAAGATTTGAAGGTGATGATTGAACTAAAAGCAGTACATAATTCTAAATTAACATGTATACAAACAAGATTTTAGCCAAATATAGCAGTTGAGCTACTGTGCTAGAACCACGGAACTCGGGAGTGCCTAACCCTTTCTCCCGGCTTAACAGAATTCCTTACCTGGATTTCTGGTTCGCGACTGTAATATAGAGTCAAACCATTTTCTCGATTCGGAATTCAAACCAGTAACATGGGACACCATAAATCTCCCAAAATCACATTTTGATTGCCCTTTAATTGAAAAAAGCTCCCTTTATTATACCCGTTACGGAGTGTAGTAGCGAAAAAGGAGGTGCCACATTAATGTCGTGGTGATTTCGCCCCGCGTAGCAGCATTGGAAGACATCTGCATGTAGATTTAACAGTGGGGATATCTCCAGTTAGCAGGTCAACAGTCGCATTTTTGGCGAAGCTTCTGAAGTGCGTCAACCATGCGGCTGCCAACCTGCTCACTAGAGATATCCCGCCTGTGGGATCTACGTGCTGACATCATCCAATGCTGCTACGCGAGGCACAATCACCATGGGAAGCTGGTAGTTAGTTTTGTTTTTGAATAGAACTAACACTGAAACATCTTATAGACAGAATCTAAGAGAATGAAATGCAATAACCTCGAAGGTTAAGGATAAAAAGACACTAAAAATGGATGATTTGTAATGAAGAGAAACGGATAGGACTTATCTGAGTGGAACGGATGGTACCCTTGACCGTGCCATGCATTTTTGCATTAACCAGCCTAGTCTGTCCAACTAATCAATTTTCACTTACCACATTTGCTGTTCCATACTTTCAAAACCCGCCTTTCACCAAAACCCAAACCTTGCTTGTCTTTCAATGTTTTAAGTGCCTTTCAACCATAGACTTCTTTCATTTGCCCATCTGAAAAACTCATTTTTGTGTTACGGTGCCCATGAGGGTTTACACCAATAAGACTCTCTCATTTTTTATATCTCTCAAAACTCATTATGCCTTACGGTGCCAATGAGGGTTTTCACCAAGAAGACTCTCTCATTTTTATTTCTCTCAACTCATGTCGCCTTATGGTGCCCGTGAAGGTTTTCACCAATAAGACTCTCTCATTTTTGTCATTTTCCTTTTGGCACCAGAGTGTTTCCCTCAACATGAATCACTTTACCTACTCGTATTGGCATTTATTGAGGATTGATTGGAAGGTCTTTCTTTGGATCGTAATGTGGCTTTTGGATAACTTTTAGAAAGAATGGTAAAGAGGCTCAAAATAATTCAACGTGGGTTCAAAGTTACAACTTTCGGAATAATATTTCTCACAACAACCACAACTTCTGCCCCTGTTTATTTCTTGGGGATTCTTGGACTTTTATTTTGTTGTGACTGAACCTCAATAAGAGGTTGACTACGTACCCTTTTGGGATCAAGTGAAACGTAGTTCAGGTCATAAAATTGCTTCGTTGTTGTGATGTTTCCTTTCTTCCATTCTTCTTTTCTTTCTTTTTCATTTGTTTTCCTTTCCTTCTCTTTTCTTTCTCTTTTCTCTTTTTTTTCTTTTTCTTTTTCTTTTCTTTTTCTCTTCTCTTATTTTCTTTTTCTTTTTTTTCTTTTTTTTCACTATTTATTCTCTTGTTTCTCCACTTACCTTCCCCGCTCGGGTTTTCGAGTTTGGTTATTGATTCCGAAAGAGGGATAAAAAAGAAAAATAGAATAAGGCTCAAAGGGAGAACAAAGGATAAAGTGTTTGGATAGTAGAACAAAATGCCTTCGTCATTTCAATCTCAAAACATGCCAAATACAATCAGGTGCGTAAAGATAAAGGAATCATACATAGTATCGCTTGACTGCATCAGAGTTAATAGCGATTTCTACACATTTCCCTTCCACGTCTGTTAGATACAATGCACCATTGGACAACACTAGGGTTATAACAAATGGCCCTGCCAGTTGGGGGCGAACTTTCCTTTTGCTTCAGCCAATGAGGTAGGATACGCCTCAACACCAATTGCCCCACTTCAAACTTCTGCGGACACAATTTCTTGTTATACTCTCTAGCCATTCTCTAATGGTATAATTGTCCATGAAATACTGCTGCCAATCCCTTTTCATCAATCAAGCTCAATTGCTCCAAACAGTCTTTGACCCACTCATCATCATCAATTTCTGCCTCGGCAATAATCCGAAGGGAGGGTATTTCAATTTCTGCAGGTATTACTGCCTCCGTACCATATACCAGTGAATAAGAAGTTGCTCCTACTGAAGTGAGAACAATAGTGCGATAACCTAATAGGGCTAAAGGTAACTTTTCATGCTATTACCTTGAACCTTCCACCATTTTTCGAAGTATCTTCTTGATACTCTTGTTAGCTGCCTCGACCGCTCCATTCGTCTTAAGATGATAAGGGGTGGAATTGCGGTGCGTGATCTTAAACTACTGACATGTTTCCTCCATCAGATAGCTATTAAGATTGGCACCATTATCTGTAATAATCACCTTCGGTATTCTGAATCGACAAATGATATTTGAATGCACAAAATCGACCACTGCCTTCTTGGTCACTGATTTGAAAGTTTTTGCTTCAACCCACTTAGTGAAGTAATCAATGGCTACTAGAATAAACTTGTGCCCATTAGATGATGCTAGCTCAATCGGCCAAATGACATCCATCCCCAAAGAAATGAATGTCCATGGTGCCGACATTGTATGCAACTCAGATGGTGGAGAATGCGTCAAATCTTCGTGTACCTAGAATTGTTGACATTTGCACACGAAACTGATACAATCCCGTTCTATAGTAAGCCAATAATAACCTCCTCAGAGAATCTTCTTTTCCAATAAATATCCACTCATATGGGGTCCACAAACTCCCGCATGTACCTCGGTCATGATAGTTGTATCTTGTTTAGCATCCATTTACCTGAATAATCCAAGATCTGGAGTTCTTTTGTACAACACTCCTCCACTGAAGAAAAATCCACTTACCAAACGTCTAATGGCTCTCTTCTGATCCTCTGTGGCATGTGCTAGATATACTCCCATTATGAGGTATTCTTTGATATCATGAAACAACAGTTCACCATCAAGTTTTTCTTCTACCATGTTACAATAGGCATGCTGATCTCGCACCTGAATCTATAGTGGGTCCACATAAGCCTTATTTGGATGATGCAACATTGACACCAAAGTGGCAAAAGCGTCAGCAACTTCATTATGAATCCTTGGAATGTGCCTGAAATCTATTGACTGAATCCGTTGACAAAGTTCATGCACATTGCCAGTACAATATGAGCTTTAAGTCACATGTCTCTCATTCTCCCTGGATCTGGAGTACCAAAAGATCCGACTCGCCCATGACGAAGATCTCCTGGACACCCATGTTTATAGCCAATCTCAAACCCAATATACATACCTCGCATTCAGGCATGTTATTGGTGCAGTAGAAACAAAGTTGAGCTGTAACAGGGTAATGCTTCCTTGTCTCATAAATAAGTACCACTCACATCCCAACGCCCTTAGCATTGGCAGCCCCATAAAAGTACAACTTTCACCCCGGTTTTTCATCTTGTTCCAATTCCTCGATATGCACTGTCTCCTCATCCAGAAAGTATATTTTCAAAGATTCATATTCATCATCAACTGGGTTCTCAGTTAGATTATCAGCCACTTCTTGTGCTTTCATCGCAGTACGAGTTACGTGGACAATATCAAATTCCATTAGCAAGATTTGCCACTTCGCGAGCCTTCCTGTGGGCATGGGCTTCTAAAAGATATACTTCAATGGATCCAACCGCGAGATAATATAGGAAGTATATGATGATAAGTAATGTTTCAATTTCTGCGCTACCTAGGTTAAAGAACAACACGTTCTCTCCAGTTGAGTGTATTTTACCTCATAAGATGTGAACTTATTGTTGAGGTAGTAAATCGCCTGCTCTTTCTTTCCTGTGATGTCATGTTGCCCCAGTACACAGCCAAAAGAGTTGTCCAAAACTGTCAAATAGAGGATCAAGGGTCTTCCCGGCTCTGTTGGAACCAACACAGGTGGACTGGCCAAATACTCCTTAATCTTGTCAAATGATGTCTGACATTCATCAAACCATCTGACCGCAACATCTTTCTTTAGCATTTTAAAGATAGGTTCACAAGTAATTGTAAGCTGGGCAATGAACCTGCTGATATAATTCAACCTGCCAAACAAACTTGTCACCTCTTTCTTGCTCTTTGGCGGTGGTAACTCCTGAATAGCTTTGATTTCGGACGGATCTAACTCAATAACGCGTCGACTTACCACAAACCCCAACAACTTCCATGATGGGACTCCAAATGCACACTTCGCTGGATTAAGTTTGAGATTGTACCTGCGAAGCCTCTAGAAAAACTTCCTCAGGTCTTTAACATGACCACACTGCTTTCTCGACTTTATAATCACATCATCTACATAGATTTCGATTTCCAAATATATAATATAATGGAACATGGTAGTCATCGCCCTCATGTATGTTGCCGCCCTATAACAATATGTCACCCAAGGTGTGATGAATGCCGTCTTTTCAGCATCTTACTCATCCATCAAAATCTGGTGATAGCCCACATAACAATCCATGAAAGAACCAATCTCATGTTTGGCACAATTGTCAATCAATATATGGATGTTTGGTAGTGGGAAGTTGTCTTTTAGACTTGCCTTATTGAGATCACGGTAATCAACACACGCTCTTGTCTTTCCATCCTTCTTTGGTACATGCACAACATTAGCTAATTGGGATATTGGGTAACCCGAATGACTTTCGCGTTAAACTGCCTAGTGACCTCTTCTTTGTTCTTCACACTGGTGTCTATTCTAAATTTCCTCAACTTCTCCTTGACAGGAGGGCATGCTGGGTAAGTGGGCAATTTGTGGACCACCAGATCGGTACTTAAACCCGGCATATCATCATATGACCATGCAAAAACATCTTTGTACTCAAGCAACACTTTGATTATATCCTCCCAGAGCAGGGCTTCCAAATGGACACTTAATTTTGTTTTCCGAACATTTTCCCGATCCCCTAGATTGATTGTCTCTATGTCATTCAAATTAGGTTTGGGTTTTTCCTCAAATTGACTTAATTCTTTACTGATTTCTTCCAAGGCTTCCACATCATCATATTCTATCTCGTCATCACACTCAATTTCTTGTATTACTATTTCACATCAATTATCAAGACTAGGCCGGAAACTCATTATTCATGACACATCAGTGAAACCAGCATAAAAGGGGTTGTATAAGAGAAAAAAGAAAATCAAAATAAAGGCTATCAGGAATGAAGAGAGAAGGAAACTGCATTTCATTAAAATTGTAAGACAACAAGGTGTAGCTCATCCAAACGGAACGAACATAGTATCTAAATTACAACCTTGGAAATAATCCAGATCTAATACTCAAAGGAAAATCAAAAACTAACTACCACGACTCCTTCTGAGTAGGAAGATGAGAAGCTTCCCAATTATTTTGCTTCGCACGGGATCCCACGAACTGCACATCCGCTTTACTGGAACATTCACATTCTTCCACCATATTCACCTTATCAACTAAACTTTCGAACCTCTCGATCAGCTCCTTGTTTAGGCATTATTGTTGCTGTGCGCCTTTTAGTACCGGGCTGGACAAAAGAATGGGAAAGGCGGGGAATGGGTTTAGGAAGGGTCCACACTCTCTTTTTCATCTTTTTGGCTCACCTAATGTCAGTAGCAGTGGGTTTGAAGCCTAACCCAAAAGTATCTAGATTTCCAAGAAGAGACACTGGCTGAATGATGCCCTGGAGTGAAACAACCAAACCCTTTCCGGGCAAGAATCCATTCCTTATCATATCTGACGCCACCATGATAGATGCAGCAGCTACTTTGGGCCTAGGAACACACTCTCCTTCTGAATTTTAGTAACTGACACCGTGTCCAAGACTTGGTACACCCACAAACCTTTGTCATCCTCAACTTCATCAAAAGGCGTAATGGCATAACAAGAATTGTCCTCCCCATGGACCACAATTTCCTGCCGGTCCCATTCAAATTTGACCATCTAATGTAAGGTAGATGACACTGCTTTTGCGGCATGAATCGAGGACCATCCCAATAAAAGATTATAGGAAACAACTATATCGAGCACTTGAAACTCCACAGTGAATTCCACTGGTCCTATTGTTAGTTCCAACACAATATCTCCCACTGTGTCCTTTCCCCCCTCCATCAATTCCCCGTACACAGATGCAATTCTTATGGATTATTTCACTATCAAGTTTACATTTTTGTAGGGTGGAGGGAGGGAAAATGTTTGCACTAGAATCTTTATCAGTTAACACCCGAGTAACCACGGAGTCTTCACACTTCACTGTGAGGTAAAGGGCTTTATTATGCTCAGTTCCTTCCACCGACAACTCATCATCAGAAAATGTAACCCTGTTAACCTCAAAATCTTATTTTCTATCTTCTCAAGATGGTTCAGTGATTTCATCTAGCACATGGGCTTCATTCAGAATTTTCATCAATGCCCGGCGGTGCTCATCCAAATGGATCAATAAAGATAGTAATGGGATATGTGCCGAGGTTTCCTCAACCGTTCCACGATTGAATAATCTTGTGCCTTTATCATTTTAAGAATTCTTCAGCCTCTAGTAACAGCCCTCTTTACTTGTGCTGGATTATTTTTAGCTACTTTAACCTTTCTCAATTCTTCAGGGGCAAAACATCTCCCTGCTCGAGTCAACACATGAGTTTCACACACTTCCTCTTTAACTTTTTTTCCTTTGTGCAGCACAGACACCCGGCCATAGTTCCATGGGATGGCATCTTTATTAACCACTAGTAACTAAGTTATCGGTTTGATGATAACCGACTCAGTGCGAGGGCCTTTTACATTCACCACAGGCTTAACAACTGCTCTTGGTACTATCACTTTGACGGGTTCTGGTTTTACTGTCATTACTGGTTCACTAGCTTCTTGCTCTACTGTGACCAATGCCTTCCCACCGATCAATTTTTCATATACTTTGTTCTTACTGGGCTTAATCATCATCACAGTTTGTGATGGCTTTTTGTATTCTCCCTTCTGTACTAACTCAATCATGTGAGTCTCATGGTGGGTTGGTAGTGCATTCTGAGTGATATTGGGAGTCTCCAGAGCTTGCACTTCAATTTGTCGTGTATCAATAAACTCCTGAATGGCAGTTTTCGGATGTCAGCATTTCTCCGTATCATGTCCTAACGCAGCTGAGCAATACTCACAATTCAATGAATGGTACAGGTTCCTTAGGGGAGGATTTGGGTTTTTTTGTTCAATTGGGTATAACATGCCCAGCTGTTTCAATCTGTGGATCAGGCTGGTATAAGATTCTCCTAATAGAGTGAAAGTCTTCTTCTTTTGCAACCTATCATTATTAGCAACAAGGTTGGGTCAAAAATCAGTTCTCAGAGGTGGGTAAGTGTTTTGGGTATGGTAGGTATTTTTTGGAGTGGGTGCACGCCAAGGTGCCTAATGTTGAGGGTATGTTTGGGCGTGGTGAACTAGAAAGTGAGGAACGGGAGGTGGGTAGTAGTGTTATGGTGGGCCATATGCGGTGTGTGGGTAGGTTTGGAGATTTGGGCGAGGTTGGAGATAATATGGTGAAGGACTCCTAGACTATGTTCTCGACTCCACTACTGTAACATCTTCCTTTTCTTCTTTCCCATTACTTCTCCAGTGCTGCTCTGAATGGCCTGGGTAGTTCCTTTAATTGCAGAATAGCTCATAATTTTGTTGGACTTCACACATTCTTCCACCATGGTTCCCATCTTTACTACTTCACTAAAAGTTTTCCCAACTGCTGACACCTGATAAACATAATAAGTAGGCTCCAAAGGCTACAGAAAATAATCCATAATTTCTCCTCCCTTCATTAGAGGATCAACCCTTGCAGCCTGCTCTCTCTACTGAAATCCGTACTCTCTAAAGATTTCTCTGAGTTTTTTCTCAATATTGGGCAATGAGAGACGATCAGGGACAATCGAGGTTATATTGAAAGTGGTTTGCAAATGCTTGGGCTATGTCATCCCATGTGTACCATCAGGCATGATCTTGCTTTGTGTGCCATTATAAAGCCGTACCACTAAGACTTTGACTAAAGTATGCCATTAACAATTCGTCTTTTCCCCCGGCCCCTCTTATCTTACTGCAAAACCCCCTTATATAGGCAATAGGGTTGCCATGTCTATTGTACAGATCAAACTTTGGTAACTTGAATGCCGCAGGAGTTGGACGTCGGGAATCAAGCACAAGTCTTTGTAAGTGACACTCACCTATCCTCCTAGACCTTTCATATTTCGAAATAATTGTTCCAAGCTTTTCACCTTGCGTATCATCTCCTTCTACTCGGGGGTTTTAGGAGGCTTTTCATATTTAGCTGAAATATCAAGAAGGGGAGTATAAGCATATGGTTCAAGAGGTTTGAAAGTGGGCTCGGGTGGGTAATAGTGGTTCTTTGGAACAATGGTTCGCTCGAAGATCTGTGTTGCGGCAGGTAGTGGAGCCATGAACATAGAAGAAACTGGTAGTGGAGGGCATGTAATTTGCTTGGGTGGTGGAGGTGGTGGTGTTTGGGAAGTGGTTGCATAGTATTGATGGTAGGTAGGGTAGGCCGAAGAAGAATTCACTGTAGAAGGATCTTGTGATTGAGTTAGTGGCGGGATATAAGCAGGATTGGCATGATAGGTTGGCAGGGGGTGTGCTTTTTCCCAAGCATGGTACATTTCGGCTACCTATTGTTTCAACTTATACATTTCCTCTTTCATGGCATTAACATTTACCACCCCTTCATCCATAGACGGGTCGACAACAGTTGCTTCTATCCCTTGGTTGACCATTTTTGACATGTCCTTGGAGCGGGTGTTATATGGGTGAGTTGCCAGAATGCCAGTCAGCTAAACCACTTGTCTGGACTCATCATCAACAACATTGTTATTATTGGTTAGGTCATCAAACAAATAACTGCACATTTGGAGCATGGATGCACTTAGGCAAGTATCGGTTTCTAATATGCATTTGCTCGACCGTGTGCGTCATCCCGACTTTATTTATTCTCAACTATGAATTCTTTCTTTTATCTTGCCTTTTTTCTTTGCTTTTCCATGGCTCTTTTATTGTAGATTTCCCTCTCTTTTGTTTTTCTCTTTCTATCCCGATTTCTTCTATTTTTCCGCTCTTTTCTTTTGGTTTTTATTTTCGCTACATTTTCATATTTTCCTATGGCTATGGCTGGGTCCTATGGAAATCGCCTATATATTGTGACCAAACACAAATTAGATCAAGTGGAATTTTTTGATAATTGGTATAAAGTTATATGCAAGAAAATAAAGACACAATTTTTTTTGGGAATTTTCAAATTTTCATTAATGACAATTGATTATATCACTACTAGACTATTGTTTTTTTTTTCATTTTCAAAATCAGAAAAAAAAATATACAGACTCAAGACACAATACAAACTTGACTATTTTTTAGGAGTACATCAATTCTTCAAACCATGGGGCACACGGGACATCATTCGACATCGCCGCGGGCCTGCTCACAAGACCCCTTTGTAATTTCTCCAAATCACTCATGACCTGTTGAAAAAATATCATTACCGTTGCAGAAAAAGTTGTATAACCCATCTTTTCACCATCCTATCACCTCTTAACAATATAGCATGCAATGCTTTATATCCTTTCCTTAATTTGGCCCTTTTCTTGGAGAAGTCGGCTTATCTGTTGGGTACGGGTTTCAAGCACCTGAGAATCCTGGAGATGAAGATTTTAGAACAATTTTATTTCCCTTAGCATCTCAGCCATCATTTCATAACATCGATCCCTTTCAGCATGAAAGTCTTTGTCTAACTGGGCCGCCTTTTTCTTCTAGAGTATTTGCTTTTCTTCTCATGTTGGCAATGGCTCCTTCATTGTCTTTTTTCAGATATTGTACATATTTGGCTATTTCTTTTGTTTTCTTGGCCCAGTTTGCTCGAAGTCTCGCCATGTTCCTTACAGATTTTTCGAATTCTTCTTGGTAATCCGAGACCTGCTTCTTCAATCCCTTTATCATTCTTTCATCACAAACGCTTATTTCCCGATCTAGCATCAATTTTCATTTGTTGAATATGTGCCTTAAGAGCTTCAATTTCCTGAGCCAATTTCTTTGTCTCCCATTCATCAGCCGCAATTTGTACAACTTTCTCAAATTAAAGTTCCCGCACCTGCTGCTCCAACGCCCCAATTTTTGCTCAGTATTCTTTCTCTTTTGTCAACCAATCCTAATGGATCTAAGCCCCGTCGGTAAACTATTTTACATGGGGTCTTTTGATGGGTCTCTCGGGAATATGAAACCTTTTGCCAAACCATATCAAATATTTAGGATCCACTTTACTCTTTCCCCGATCTTGTATCATGGTGTTAGGTTGTAGGAACCCGCTCTCATTCTATATCTTTTTTATTCTTGCTTCCGAGAAAGCAGCTTTAGGACCCAACTCAATAATTTATTCCCTCAAGTTCTCAACATTATGCATTGTTTGGAACCTTCCAAATTGTCGCACGACCCGGTAAGGAGCATAAGGTTGTATGCTTCGGATACCCATTAGAAGAATATGTGGGACCTCTACTCATGTGTAGACAACTTCAGTAGCGAGAAGCCACCCATAATCCCACTCAACCTTATCTGCATTCAACAATCTCAAACACGATGACCAAGCCTCAACACCTTCCAAAAAGTCAATGCATGTGACTCGGGTTTCAAATTCACTGATGTAACAAAGCTCGGTTAACCCGAAATTCACGTACCTTGTACGGTGACATAGATGCTCCTGGATCCACATTTGTAGTAAGAGATCACATCCCTGAAATAATTTCTCGCTTGCCTAACACTTTGTTAGAGCCTGATATATCTCTGCTAAGATCAAGGAAACCACCGTGCTAGTAGGTTTCTTCATAGCCACATCCACTAGTCCTACTAGACCGAGGTCTATGTGTTTGTCTTTCCTTGGGCAAATCACATAATTCCTATAAAATCCACCATAAATGCTAACCCTCACCGAGCCTCCCATTTGTCTTTATTTCCAGCATATGTGAGGCCAGTGTTGGGTTCTTCAAAGCACCTTGAGTTGCCATACCGATGATAGAGGAAGTGCAAAGTGCAACACCCTTCTGCTAGACACGGGTCTTGGATATCCCGACTGATGTTCAACAAATCTAAAAATTTGTGGAGTGTGACCGGTCTCGGTGATAAGGGATATCTACTTCACATGTTCCCATTAAGGCCTGCATACCCTGCCATCTCTTCCAATGTCGATGTGAGTTCAAAATCGGAGAATCTGAAGACATTTCGTGTTGTATCCCAGAACGGTATCAATGCTTCAACAATATCCTTTCTCAACTTCATGTTGATGAGTCCCACAAGGCCACCCATAATTTTTACCATTGTTTATTTACTTCCATCTCCTAGGTTGTCCCATCACATATGGAGCTTTAGGGGCATCTCGCTCAGGACTGAGAATGTTTCAATGTTGTTTGAGTTCATCCTGCACATTTTATTTAGAGGGAATTAATGATTAAAGGGAAAAGTGGTTATTTTTGCAAAATTTTGCTTAAGAAACTGCAAACTCGATGATTAAAACTAGATCAAGAGTACATCAAAATTTCACATCCTGGGCCCGGTGGGGTATCACTCGGCATCGCCACAGGCCTCCGCAAGACTGGGAAAATTTCAATGTCAACTGCGACTATTTAAAGAAAACTGGCCATATAATGGCTTATTTTGACTTTTTAAAAAAAAACAAAGTGGTTGTTTTTGCAAAGTTTGGTTTTTCTTTTTCTTTACGAAAACGAAGACTCGGTTTTACAAATACGGCCTTTCAAGACTTCCGAAAGGAAGGTTTTAAGGCTGTGCTCGCTAACCATTTTAAAATGACCCAGGGTGGCTGTTCTTGTAAAAATAGCCTTCCGGTGCTCTTTTGGGGACATTCGGCTTTTTTTTTTTAACAAGAATGGTGTCACCCGATTTCTTTGACAAAATATTAAGATTTTTGGTATTTATTGCTATTTTTGCAAAAGGGATGGTTGGACCCGATGAGGATTGCCTACGAATCTCACATCCGGTGAGAATAACACCTGCGTAGTTCGGGCCGATTGGCCAAAATCAAAATTATTTTTGAAAATCAATTTTCTTTCTTTTAAAAAAAAAATATTTCTCTTTTTCTCTTTTTTTTTCATTTTTCAAAGATCCGGCAGCATTTCGAGACTATTTGGGCATTGGGTTTTTAACAACAAAGGATTATCTTCACTTAGTCCTAACACTGCTATTTTTCACAATTTTCTATCATAAAAGTCGGTCAACATGCGAAGCCGAGCAAATAAATGCAAGTAGCACGTAATATGCATCATGATGGTCATTTCAATTCGGGTCACCTGTCCTAGACGGATCCAACCCCTATTGTGTGCCCTAAGTCAAAATGCACGTGATTCAAAACAAGCATCCTACTATGGATCCATTATGAGTTTATTGTTTTTCTATTTAAACACTAGGTTTATTGGTCTAGACCTGGCTTACCCGAGCGGACAACTCGGGCCGAGGGGGAGGTAGCTTACCGGGGATATAGAAGCTCTGCCGGCTTTGCAACATATCCAGACCTCATTCTAAATTGGGAAAAAAGACTCTAACAGAAGAGAAGCTACACAAAGTGCACCCTTCCCCATGATGTAGAAGACTTAGAATGAGGGAGGGATTTGCGATAGTTTATATACAATTCAATAAATATTAAAGCGGTAAAACATTTAGCACGTAAGGCATGGAACATTAATCAAAATCAAATAAAACCAAATATAACAATTTAATTGAGCTACAATTCCTGAACCCTGAACTGAAGTTCTGGGTTCTTATCCCCAGCAGAGTCTCCAGAGCTGTCACATCTCCTTATTCCGCTAATTTACTATACCTTGGGGAAGGGTATAATAAAATAGGATTTTTTCTAATTAAAGGACAATCAAAACGGGATTCATATATTAAGAGATTCAGAGTCGCCACTTGGGAGATTTATGGTGTCCTAAGTCACGGTTTGAATCCTGAATCGAGGAAAGGGTTTGACTCAGTATTACAGTCACGAACCAGAAATCCGGGTATGGAATTCTGTTAACCCGGGAGAAGGTGTTAGGCACTCCCAAGTTTTGTGGTTATAGCACGGTCGCTCAACTGTTATATTTGGCTAAAATCTGATTTTAATACATATTAAACCTACAAGGAAATTTTAAAGTTATTTATCGCTTTTTGTCAATTATTATTTTATTTAAGAAAGTGAAGGTCGTTTAAGAACATGTTTTCGGATCACATCTCATGAAATGCATCAGGATCCTCGACACATTCCTATTCAACCTTTTAATATTTGGATTTGGGTTGCATGAAACGCACACCGATATTTAGGAAGGTAAAATTATTAAAAAGTGCACCTGAAGCGACTAACGTATTATTTAATTTTGGGAAGGCCGTGAAATTTGCTAAACGACCTGTCCAGAATCTCTAAGTATTTTTTAATTAAGTACTTAATGAGGGCCCCGCAATTTGTATTTGGTTGGCGAGGCTTGTCTCATTTTTATTATTAAAAGGTCAACCTAAAAGCTGTGACGACCCGACCCGTCGTCACGAGAGTTACCGCCCCGTTTTCCCCTTATTGGGTTGCTTCATATTTTTATATCAGTGTTAGAGTTGATCCGGTGTAATCGAATTGGTTTTGGTTGAAAATAAGGCATATAGCCTCTTAGGAGGAAGATTGTTTG
The DNA here is from genome assembly GCA_032618575.1 of Nicotiana noctiflora. NCBI lineage: Eukaryota > Viridiplantae > Streptophyta > Magnoliopsida > Solanales > Solanaceae > Nicotiana > Nicotiana noctiflora. The sequence continues at coordinate 22 of JASVEL010007073.1, read as the reverse complement.
GAAAATTCAATCAGAAGTTGAC